>PVJO010027039.1:0-20209 GCA_004026905.1 Hystrix cristata | reverse complement strand
TGTGGATGTGGAAAGGGCAAGGGTGGTGCCAACGTGAGTCTGTTATCACCATTCAGACACTGTAAGTGTCTGAATGAGACACTGTGAGTGTCTGAATGACAGGAGAGATGCCCAAGAGAAAGACGAAAAGGACATAAGGGGATCAGAGCCATTAGACTTGACAGGAGACTGTATATAACTGAGAACTGGGAACGGCATGACTGAAAATTACGCAAGAGATGGACAGATACGAGACAACCGGTGATCAATTCCTTCCAAAAGACTACATTCTATTATAGGCAGCCCAAAGAACCTTGTGGGGGAGAGCTCATATTTGTATTGATGTTGTATTTCTGGTTCACTAATTATAAATGCTCAGTCTAATATGTATACATATACACACGAACACACACACAAACATACGCACTCATATACATTTAATATTGTCTTATTTAAACCTGACTTCTGCTTATAATTCATATTATTTGTTTCTCCCAGCTAATCACAATACAGAAATTATAGCTTCTAGACATCCCTCTCTTCCTAAATACCTTTTCTCTGTCCATATCCTTATTTCACTCTTATTCATCCTCCAATGACAGCATTGTCCAATATGGCAGCAACTGAGCACTTGAAATAAAGCCGGTCTAAATTGAGATATTCTGTAATTTTAAAATATATAATGAATTTCTAAGGCTTATATGAAAAAAGAAATGTAAAATATCTCAACTTTTAATATTGTATTGTTAAAACATTATCAAAATATTAGTTATAATATTGGAATCATAATATTTCGAGTACAGTAGGTTTAATTTCACCTCTTTCTTTTTATGTTTTAAATGTGGCCCCTAGAAAATGTAAAATTACATTTGTGGCTCTTATTTGTGGCTCACATTATATTTCTATTGAACAGCGCTTCTGGAGACCTTCTTACCTCTTCTTTAAGGAAAAAATTTGGGGGTGACCCAGAATGAGTTCCTACGTATCTTACCCTATTCTTTATGATGACATGCCAACTATCTATATATGTCTTTGCATGATAGACTCATGGCATAATTAACAGCCCAGTACTAGAACCAGAGTCCCTAGGTTCAAACTCTGGATCTGTCACTTGCTACCTGTCTGATCTTGGGCAAATTACTATATCTCTCTATGTGATATATGACCTAGACAATAAAATAAAAGAGAAGAATAATTACAGAATACTGTTTCATGGGATTGTTATATTAATTGAATTAATGTATATAAAGCACTTCAAACTGCATGTGGCTCAAAGAAAATACTTAGTTTTCTTTAGCTACTTTATTGTTCCTTGAAATCTAAGAGGAACTCATTCTCTCCTCCATATCCTGAGGGATTTGAATATCTTATGTACCCTTTTATTTTCCTGTTCTCTTTTTCTCTTTCCCCTTTTCTCTCTTCTATCTTAAACAAGCCCTACCAATCCTGCCTTAAAAATTATCTTGAACTAATCTCTCTGTTTCCCTTCTAACATATGTCCTACCTTTCACATCCCCAGCAATCTGTTTGTTTTTTTAATTGACAGAAAAATTATGCATTTATCATATATAAACCTGATGTTTAAAAGTATATACACATTGTAGGATGGCTAAATATAGCTAATTAACCAATGCACTACTTTACATAGTTGTCATTTTTTGTGGTGAAAACACTGATTTTATTCAAGAATATTTTGCACGTGTGTTTCAGGACCTGGAGCTGCAGGACAGAAAGGATCAGCCTCATTTCTATGATGTAGGTAACAAGGAAGTTGAATACAAGCTCTGGAACAAAGTTGGGGTCACAGAGCAGGGAATAGTCATCAGGTGCAATGGGTACTAAGCAAAGGACAGAAAACGTTTGGGATTTGTGATTAGGGATGGGGAAGTGGAAGAAGAAACACCAGTTTTGACAGTCTCATCTCTGGGCACTGATACATAGGGCTAGAAATACTGTTTGAGGGTGGTGTTGGTTTATCTGTTGGTGTACAAAAAGGCACAAATGTATCTATCAGTTTATATAATTATAAAAGCCAAAGTTAGTGACTATTTCTCATCTTCCTTAGCCTTTTAACATTTATTCAACATGCTTACTTTAGGCTCGCATGTTCTTCCTTCTTTCCTCTTGTCAAAGGGTGGGAGAAGGATCCTCCATCATGCATGGACCTCAGCAGGTCAGGCAAACTGAAAGTTAGAGGAAGGTTCTAGTTAACCAGAACTGGCTTTGCAGGATCCTCTTGGATGCAGAGCCTCTGACGGAGGTTGTTTGTACTGGAACAATCCAGGGTGACAGTAGGTATGGCAAACTGGGACCAGGCATTGGTGTCTAGTTAGGAGTGACTCTGTAATCCAGGGCATGGATTGAACTCTGTGTGGAATTAGTGGAGACCAAGCAGCGGCTGGTGAGGTAGGATGAATACCAAGAAGGGAATGTCCAAAAGCTGAGTGAAAACAGTATCTTAATGAAGAGAGAGTCTTCAGCTGGGTGAAAGTAAGTTATGACGGAGTATTGATCATCATGGACTTTGAGAAGAACAAACAGTGGTCAGGGTAAAAGTTAGGCTAGAGCAGGTTCAAAGAGAAGAGAGAAAGATTGGACATAGTGACTATGGCTAACTTTTTCAAGGAGTTTACCTATAAGGAGTAGAAAAAATACAGTAGTGGCTAGATGGGCAAGCAGAGTTAAGAGAACATTTCTAAGGTGGGAGAATGCTGGAATGCTAATGGGAAGAATACAGGAGGCAGAAAACAAATGATGATGTAGAAGAGAGGGTGGGAGGTCTTTGCTGCAGTGATGTACCTGAATCAGTGGGAAGAGAGGGACTCATGTGTATTTTGTGGGGTTATCCTTTACTATAAGCATGAGCCATTCCTTATAGTAGTGACAGAGCGTGTAGAACACATGGGCACAGATGCAGGAAAACAAGTGAATGTGGGACCTTTAGACATTCTCTTCTCATGGCTTCTATTTTTTTTCATGAAATAGGAAGCAAAATCACTGACAGTGAGGACAATAGAGGCAGTGGTGGAAATTTGAAGAGTGATAACAGAAGTATTGAATATTTGTCTAGGAGAGAGAGTGGACAGGAGAAATAAAATATAATTTATGGGCAGCATCACCAGCTCATATATTCTGGTAAGATTTGTTATCATGGTTGCATACAGCTGGATTTAAACCATATTGCAGTTTTCTCCTCTGAGACCCTGGGGTGAGAGAAGGACAAAGAGTTGAAGGTATGTGCCAGTGAGTAATTAAAATGGTAGACTATGAATCTTAGCCTGGTTAAGAAGGGAAGTGACACCATGAAACTAATGCGGTTCTGGTGGGGTGGAAGCACTGTTGCAACTGGCCTAAAAATGAGCCTGAAAGAAAGTGGGATCCTTGGATTTGAGATGATAGAGGGGAAGACGACCATGGGAATGAGTGCCTGAGGCAAGGAAAGATGAGGAGGGAAGGAGAATGAAGAACTGAGAGAACAGGTTATTGAAATGATCACAGATGTGACTATGGAAATCAGGAAGAATTATGACAGCAATGTTGTAACCAGAGCTAAATTCTTTAAGGAGTGAGTTGGAGGTGGGCAGATGACTATTAAGAGGAGAAAAAATTTATGTTGGTGTGCGATAAGAGTCAAATGGAGGAGTAGTCAGGAGGAGGAAGGAAGAAAGGAATGTGGCCGTGAGGACCATGAAGGACACCTCTGTGCCTCCAGCTTAGGTACAGGGGGGATTACCTCAAGACAAGAAGAGGCAGAGTAAAGAGGGTCTGGCAGTAATCTGAGCTTCCTCTAGGACAGCAGCACACATCAGAATCTCCTGGAGATGTGTTAATATCCACTTCACCATACTCAGCCTGCAGAATTCTTAGTTTAGTAGGTCTGAGATGGGGCCGAAGAATTTGTTTAACATGTTCCTAGGTGACATAGATACTATTGATTCCAGGACAGCACTCTGAGGAGCACTGCTCTCCTCTAAGGGTGTTCTTCAGGATGCTGCCCTATGTCAGAGCAGCTGAAAGCTCCAGAGGTAATTTATTGCCTTTTCCCTTATCAAAGTCATTGGCTGTCAGGAGCACATCACCTGGCAACAATTGCCAGCCATGATCTGGTGGAGCTGCAGCTTCAGCCCCTGGGCTGGTCAGAGCTTTTGTTTTCTGGGAGAGACAGACAAAACATAGATAGTGGCTTACTCATTTAGAGTAGCTTCAGTGAGCACAATACTGGCTATCCATCTGGTTAAGGGAAGTTTGCAGCTTGGCGGCTGTTTGAATATCCGGTATTCATTCTGTGCACACTGCAAAACAGACCTATATCCAGGGGACAGCTCCAGGAGTCTAAAGTGGAGGCTAAGTTGTTAACACTCCCCCTCTCTTAGGACTAGCACAGATGATGAAGAGAAGACAAAAGAGTAAGGAAAGGCTCTGTGATTCAGAAGGGTCAGGGGTGACTTGACAACACCCATTTCTCTATTGCTCGCTTTCACCAACTCCTGCTCCCAGCAGTGTCCTCCAGACTCTGGTCCTGGTTCCTCTACTGTGCCCCAAGTTCCTCTTTCACTTCCACAGCTTCTAAATTTTGCCCTCTGTCTTCCTTCTTTCTTCCTCTTCCTATTCTCTGCCTATGCATGGGTTCAATTCTTCCCTGTCTTATTCACTGTCCTCATTGCTTGGACACAATACCCAACAACCACAACTTAAAGGAGGAGAGGTTTATTTTGGCTCATGTTTCAGCCCATGGTTGGCCACCTCCACGGCCGGATGGCATGGCACAGGGGCCTGGTAGAAGAAAAGCTGATCGTCTTGTGGGATTCAGAAAGGAGAGAGAGAAAACAGAGGAGCTGGGGAGGGAGCTAAATCCTCCCAGGCCACCCAGAGTGAGCCGCTTCCTCTGACCAGATCCTACTTCCTAACAGAGAGTCAGCTATAAGACCCATAATTGAATCACCTTCCACAAGCCCTCCTGTGAGCTTGGTGATGGGACATGGTGGGGGCATCCAGATATAAGCCATAACATCCCCCTTCTAAATAATCCAGTTCCCTGTGATCCTCTCAAGCTATTTCTCTCACTTGCATCTTCCTATTTCTATTCAGATTTCTGTTGTGGGGCAAAGCTCACTTTTTTATTTTCTCTAATGGGAGTAATGACTCAGGCTATTTTTGTCTGAATCTATTTTGAGAAACAGATTCAACTCCTGTGGTAGTCAGGGTGCCAAATTGTGGCTTAGAGTGGCTTTACCCTCTGTAATTTCCATTGGCCTCTCAAAAGCATCCCACTTAAACATATAATCAAATACAAAGAATGAGTTTGCTACACTAAACTTACAAGACAAGTTCCTTTACCCATACTTACAACCAGATTGCACTGCTAAGCTCCTTTAGGGAGAAATTTAGGGGCTTCTACCAACCTGGCTGTACGTGGGGTTGTCTCCTCAGGCTCACACAGAGGTTGAGTTCCAGGTTTAGATCTTGGATGTCGAGTGCGTGTCTTGAAGGTTAGGCTCCTCAGGATTGATGAGGACATTGGAAATATCCTATTGCTTTCTGATTTTCCTGTAGCACTTGTTTCCTAAGCTTTCCTAATCATAAAATTGATCTGGATACTTACTTAAAAAACAAATAAGAATTGGGGATATAACTCATTGGTAGAGTGCTTCCCTAGCATGTGCAAAGTCCTGAGTTTGATCTCCAGGACAGCATCAATCAATCAATGGAATGAACTTGACCCTTCTCCTGTAATTTCGGTTCGTTAAGTCTGGGGAAGGACCCAGGAATACGGCATTTAACAATTATCCCAAATGGGATCTTGGGAATATCCTGTAACATTTAGAGAGCTGCAGGTAAAACACCTGAAGTAAATGTTTGATGAGTGCAGTGTAATTTACTTATGTCCGTTAGAGTACTTCATATTGACTTCAAATTTATATTTTCAGTGAATCTTATTTTTCTGTTTTCAGATTAATATGTTGGTTGCATTTGATGTATGATTTTGAAGTATACTATTCCTGCAGGGTCTAGCAACTTGAGTAGTATTAGATTAATACTGAGTTTTTTCATGGGAGAATAGTCCTGTAAATTCTCCTTCTGGCTATATTCAGTCTTTTTTTTTTTTTCCAAGAACATGTGTTGGGACATTGTATACATAGTGATCACATTCATTGTAGTTAATTTGTACCTGTACATGATACATCCTGGTTTCCCCCTTCTTCCCCACCCCTCCCTTTCACTCCCTCCCTTCCCTATTTACAGTAGCTTTATTTACATTTCCCCCCTTTTTTGCTTTCTTTTCTTTTTCCTTTCCTTCTTTTCCCCCTCCTGCCTTTCTAATTCTCCTCCCTATTGAATATTATCTTTCTTTTACTTAGTATCTATCATACTTTTTTGTCCTTATTTGTGCTTACTAGAGAAACCATTCGATATGTACTCATGAGTGTTTGATTTATTTCACTTAAAAGTATGTTCTCAAGGTACATTCATTTACCTATAAATATTTCAAGTTTATCCTTTTTACGGCAGAGTCATACTCCATTGTATAGAAAAACCACATCTTCTTTAGCCATTCCTTAGTTGTTGGGCATTTGGGTTGTTTCCAAGACTTAGCTATTACAAACTGTGTTGCTATAAACATGATTGTACATATATCACTATGGTACTATGTTTTTAATTCTTCTGGGAAGATACCAAGCAGAGGAATAGCTGGGTCACATGGAACCTCTAATTATAGTTTTTTGAGGAATCGCCACACTGATTTCCAACACAGAAACAACTCCAAACACACTCAAATACCTCATCTTCGACAAAGGAACCAAACACCCTCACTGGAAGAAAGATAGCCTCTTTAATAGATGGTGCTGGAAAAATTGGCTTGCCACATGCCGAAAACTAAAACTAGATACATGTCTCTCACCATGTACTAAACTAAAATAGAAGTGGATCAGAGATCTAAGCATTAAAATAGAAACACTAAATCTACTGGAAGATAGAACAGGAAGAATTCTTGAAGACATAGGGGTAGGAAAAAATTTATGAACAAAACTCAGATTGCATGGGAAACAGCACAAAGGATCAGCGCCTGGGATCACATCCTATTAAAAAGCTTTTGCACAGCAAAAGAAATCACCAAAAGAGTGGCACAAAAACCCACAGAGTGGGAAAAAATTTTTACCACCCATTCGTCAGACAAAGGTCTAACATCTAGAATATATAAAGAACTCAAAAAAATCAGACCCTCCTCCCGCCGCAAATTTAGAGACCCAATCCAAGAATGGGCATCTGAAATGAATAGACACCTCTCAGATGAAGAAATACAAATGGCAAACAAATATATGAAAAAGTGTTCAACATCACTGGTCATTCGAGAGATGCAAATCAAAACAACACTAAGATTTCATCTCACTCCAGAAAGAGCGGCTATCATCAATAAATCAACTAATAACAAATGCTGGCGGGGCTGTGGGGAAAAAGGAACCCTTCTCCACTGTTGGTGGGAATGTAGGCTGGTCCAACCATTGTATTTTCAGTCTTTACCATGATCTGTAAAACAACTTATTGTTTTATAAGCTGGAGAAGTGTTGTCTTATGGAAATCATTGAAGTAAATGGAATATTTCATCATTTACAGATAATAAGCAAGTTTACCCTGGAAGCATATGCTTTATTAAAATCATGATATTAGATTTAGCTTCCCAAATCATTTTATGAAGGTAATGTAACACTAATACCAAAACCTAAAAAAGTATCAGAACTTTAGTGCCATCAGCTTATTTCTCTTCCAAACACAAATGCAAAATTTTAAACTAATATACTAACGAAATTTACCATTACATTACAAAGAAAATACGTAACTTCCAGAAGTTCAGAGGTGACTTGGTGTGAGAAGATATAGTAATATAATTAATAGTTGAAAGGAGAAAAACAATCTGATGCTGAAAAAGGATTTAATAAAAAAAAGCTTCACATATTTCTTAGAGGTTTTTTTTTAACTAAACTTAGGGTAAGAAAATATTTCATATCACTGTGTCATAGACTTTTAAAAATCTTTATTCTTTCTGGTGCTGGGGATTGAAACCAGGGCCTCACATATGTCAGGCAAGCATTCTACCACTGAACTACATCCTTATTCCTGAACTGTTTATTTCAAACGAGCAGAGTAGATGACATTTAATAGTGATCACCTGAGGCATCTCTGTCACAGTCAGAGCCACAATAAAGACCCTCACTAGTGGCTCTATAACATTATACCAAACGCTGTAATGATATAGTATTTTTTCTGGAATGTTCAGCTGATGCTGGAATGTTCATTCCATTTTTTCTGGAATATTGTCTAACTTTGAATGTTGGGCTTTTGAATGTTTCTTTTTCCTTTTTTTTAAAAAAAATTTTTCTATGTTTACCAAAATTTCTATCCCAAACACCTACTATAGTTTTAATAATTAAAAAAAGCAATTTTGGAAATTACTTTTTCAAATTGTACCTTTAATTAATCCCATGTTGAATTTGGATGATAATTTGTCCCTTGCAATTTCTTTGCTTTTCTATATCCTAGTTTTACTATCTACATTGTCTTCATAAAAGGTAGATGGCATTTTAATTTGCTGAAACAAATGTGGAGCAAATCATTTAAGTCTGTGTTTACAAATTTGTATTGTTGTATGCTTTGGGGAAAATAAAAAATGTTTTTCATTCTTTTTATTAGCTCCATAATTACTTTCTGTAGTATTCTGCCATGATAGCAGAAAACTTGAAAATGTAATTAAGAAATTCTCAAGCACAGCAGGAGATTTTTCTGGAAAAGAGAACCTTAAATATGAAATTTGATGATCAGTAGAAGATGGGGCTTCAAATTGGCTACTAAACCTTGACATTTGAGGAAAAGTCACTAACACACTGTATCACTTCACATTTCTGGTGATGATAGCAAAAAAGTGTTTATCTTTTTATCATTACCTTATTACTTGGTGTAGCTATTTATTGCATTGGTGATTTCTGTGTTACTTTTCCCTTGGATAACAGCATTTTACCTCACTTTATCTTGCAAACTCTACATTCTACATCATCTCAGGAAACCCAAGAGGCATAATTGGATCATCCCATTCAAATTTGAGATTTTAAACTGGGCATGGTGGCACATGTCTGTAATCCCAGTACTCTTGAAGCCTGAGGCAGGAGGACTGAATGTTCAAGCCCAGTGTACCACGTAGTTCTATGATGTTGTCACCCCTTGACCTTCCCACTTACCAGTAAGATAAAGTATTGGTGTAGATTATTTGGGTATCCATGTCAACCAGATCAAGTTCACTCTCTTCTTAGGAAGTCTGTAGGTTAGTGACCATCAGCCTCAGGGCTCATCCCACGCTGAAGAAGCTTCTGTGCCCTGGTTCTATCTGACTCTGGGACATCTCCTTTCCCCTCTGGCTTATGCCTAGAGGCTGATTCTGCTTAAATGATGATCTTATTTTCTCAGGATAAGGAAATATGATTCTAAAAGGAATGATTGTTTTAAAACTTTAGAGAGAATGTTCTTTTTCCTTAAAATAAATTATGTAAAATATTTTGTTACATGTAATAGAGATTATATAAATTTAAGTAGCTTTACCTTGTCTGGAAGTGAGGTTAAATTGACCTTGTAATCTCTGGGATAAATTGAAGTCTTATTATTTCAGTTCATTTGGAGGGTACAGGGGGAAATAGGTCAAATTTATTTCATAAAATAAAAGGTTTGATAGTTAAATAACTGTCAATAATTTTTTAGATAAAGTCTGCACATTTTGATGGACAAATAAATAGATAATGTTAGTGACATTTATTACACAAATCTATCCTCATATTTTATTTAGTCAGAGGGATTTATAACCTTAAGGAAAAAATTGCTGGTTTGAAACATTCATAAAATAGCAAACAAATACCCTCAGGCAATGAGTCTACCCACATAAATTGATTTCTAAATAAAGATTCAATTTAGATTTAAAAGTCTTATAGGCACCCAGAGGTATCTATTACATCTGTAATTTCCTTGTGGGGTTCTGATGCCTGATTCTGCTGTCATCAACTTCTTATTAGTTGCTTTCACATGGAAGAAGCAAAGCTTCCAATTAGCACAATTTTTAAATGAACATGTGTTGGAAATCATTACCACCATCTATCACCTCACACATGTCGAGCTTGCTTTCTCTTTGTCAACCTTCCTGCTTTTATAGTTTGGGACCATCTATTTAACTTTGGGTTATGATACTGCTGAAATAAGACTTCAGCATGTAAATTTTTCTTTTTTTCTATCTATTGGAAAATATCATGATAAACTCAAATATTGGTTATATTAAAAAATGACAGGTATTATGGAACATGATTTTCAGGTTTATGCCTTACCCTTCACACTACTGAGAGTGCAGCTGAGGCAAGGAGCATGCTCAGAACAGCATCAGGAGTGAGCACCACACTTTGTCGTTCCTTTTGGCCCTTCAACTTGTGGGAGCTACTGAGATCACAGTCCACCTGATGGGTCTTTTTGTAGCAGCCTTGCATTCATGTGAGGCAAATTTCCTTCTCAGGCCTCTCAATTCATTAGGTGTAAAATGATATCCTCCTGGGTGTTTATGCCATTTTGTTCTTTGACATCTGCCTGAAACAAATGGACTAAATGTTTTTCTTACTTACAATCATGATTTCCAGTTTATTAACATAACCTGGAAGTGTAGCTGTCGCTTTGCATCTAAGCCCTGCAGAAACCTTTGTCTGCACTTGACCCCTTATTTGGTTTCCATCAGAAATCAAACCACACCAGCTGTATCCTGGGGTCTGCAATGTTGTGGAAGATGCACAGAGTTTCAGGCAGTTGTATTACAGGGCATTTGATTCGGGGAAGTCTTGCTATGGTTTTCTTCTTCTGTGTCTTTGCCAAGCTGGGCTCCCTTTGCTCTTTCTCCATCTCAGCCACCAGAGTCCTTTTTCCATACCCTATCCATTCATGGATTTATCACTTAGTAGAAATGACAGTGACCTTAGGAGATAATGTTTTCAAAGGCTTCCTTTAGGCCTGTCTCTGCCTGGAAGGTAACCATTTACAGTGAGACCTTAGTAAATGAAGAATAAATGACAAAGGGTACCATTAATTATGAAGATTTACTCTTTTTACTGTGCGAGGGAGTAGAGAGTTTTTCTATGGCTTGCTTTCCTTGTTTATCCAAATTACTACCAGTGGTTATGGGAGCAAGGTGAGATGGAAAAGTTATGGAGTGAAAAATTTAAACAGCACATCTATCATTTATTTCTGGGGGGAGAAAATTCATTCATGTATTTATTCATTTAATCAGTATTTTTTTGAGAGCCTACTGTGTACTGACAAAGACTCCCCTTGATTAAACTGTAGACTCCTCTGAGTCTTCTTTTACAGTTTTACACGTTAAAATCATAATTTTTTAAAAAAATCACAATATTTCAGTCTTGTAATAAGGTAAGAATATACAATAAATGAATATTTTTGGATGCCTTCATTTAGCATAATGCTTTCCAAGTGCAAGTATGTAGTACCATGAGTCATTATTTCATTTCTTTTTATGGATGAATGATATTTTATTGAATGGATATACCATATTTTTATTGTATGTATTTGCTTATGGACATTTGGGTTATTTCCAACTTGTAGCTGTTGTGAATAGTGCAGCTATGAACATTAGTAAGGAACGTCTTGTTTGAACAGCTGTCTTCAATTACTTTGAGTGCACATGTAGAAGCAAAATTATTAAATCAAATAAACTTGTTGAGAAACTGCCAAACTGTTTTTCACAGAGCCGAATCATTTTATAATCACACTAGTAGTGTATAAGTGTTCCAATTTCTCCCCATCCCCCAATCACTTGCCTTTTTCTGCCTTTTAAAAGAAACGATGACCATCGTAGTAGATGTGAAATAATATTTCATTATCTTTTTCATTTACTTTTTCCTTAGGACAGATGCCCTTTGACACCTTTGCAGGCCATTTGCATATTTCCTCTGGGGGGAAAAAAGATGCTCAAGTCATTTGCTCATCTTTAATTGGTTTGTTGGGTTTAATATTTTAGGAATACAGTCGTCGTTCTTTGTATATTCCTGATATTTCACTCTTATTGGAGACTTGATTTACAAGTATTTTATTTCATTTCAGGGTGTTCTTTTCATTCTCTTCATATTATCTTCTGATACAATTTTTTAAAATTTTGATGAAGTCTAATCTATTTTTTCTTTTATTTTTTTTGCTTTTAGCATCGTATCTATGCCAAATCCAAATTCATGAAGATTTACCCTTATGTTTTTCTTTTAGGATTTTTATAGCTTCACTTGTTATATTTATTTTTTAAAATCTATTTTGAGTGCTTTTTGTATATAGCTTGAGGACATGGCCCATTTCATTATTTTGCCTGTTAATATTCAATTCCACAGCACCATTTATTGAAGAGACTTCTTTCTCAATCAAGTGATCGGGCTGACATTGTTGAAAGTCACTTAACCATAGATGTGTGGATTTATTACTTGACTCATTTCTATTCTGTTGATCTTTATGTCTAGCTTTATGATACCACCACTATGTTTTCATTTCTTGGTGTAAGTTTTGAAATCTAGAAATATGAGTCTTCCTGTTTTACTTTTCATGATCATGCTTGCTACTTGGTGTTTCTTGTAACTTTATACAAAATTTAGTGTCAGCTTATCTGTTTCTGGACCTCGGTTTTAGGATGCATAACAATTCTTCCTCAGGATGCTGTTCTAGAGGACAGCTGGCCCTCACTCTTCCCTCCTCAGACTCTCCTGAAGCTACAGGATGAGGCTCCTTTGCACGCCTCCTGTCTAGGACCTCTCCCCACTTGCTCTGTCCCCAGAGCCTTGCACTCTGGTTTCTCCTGAAAGTGAAAAGCTCCTTTCTCTACCCCTTCCTAGGAAGTTCTCACACCCAGGGAAGCATGTTTTGAGTCATGAACCTTTTTCTGGACTAGGCTCTACCTTGGCCTCCATTCTGTCTTTGGTTCACCCAGCCCCTTCTGAGCAGAGTCCTGCTGAGTTATCCCCCAACTCTTGAAGTCTTGAAGTCTGACCACCCTGACCTGCTCTCAACATGAATTCAGTGAAGTCAGCTTAGCCAGAATCCTTCTGCCCTTCGTGTCTCCTTTCGTAGTAGTACTTTTCATTCACTAACCCCCCTCATTCTGCTCCTTGGTTATCCATCTCCAGTTGCTCTTGTATTTGCAGGGTGCTCTCTTTCTTCTTGCAAATTCTTATTGCAATAGTCTTGAATAAAGTCTTTCTTATCATTTTAATGAGTGGAAGAATAATACTTTCCTTCACAATGCCAGCCATAAAACAGACAAGCTACCAGCTTTCGTGAAGCTTATATTATAGTTAGTAAGAAAGAAAATAAGCAAACGAACAGATATGAAAAAATATAACAAAGTTTATGTGGGTAAGCAGTTTCTTTAGATTGGGCGCTCAGAGGGGAGCACTCCGGGGAGATGAGCATCAGGCTGACAGATGAAAGGGAAGGGTGCTCTGCAGGGATAAGGGACAGGACACCGCAGGCAAGGGATGTGGCTGGTGCAAGCTTGAAAACTGGAGCCAGTGGAAGAGTCCTGGAAACAAACTCTACCAATGGTGGGAGAGTTGAGAGAGGCACAGGTCAGGATGAGGTAGAGAGGTGAACAAAAGCTGGTCATTTTGGGCTTTGTGAGCTGGGTAGAGTTCAGGGTTTATGTCTAGTAAAATTAGTGTCTTGGGCTTAAAATGTTGGGATTCTGTCTGAGTTTTTCAAATCGTGCTGCTTCTGTTGGCTGATCTGAGAAACCGTCAAACATCCTCACATTCTCACCCCTCCTTGGGGTTTATTACTCTGCATAAGATTACTGAAAATCAGGAATTATTGTAGCTCAGGGGTATAACTCTTTTCTTTGTTTGCTTTAATACTCTGAGGTAACGTTTAAAAAAAAATCCCAGAAAATAACCAGTGTGCAGTTTGTGTTTCATTGCTTTTAATTACTTCTTACTCCATCAATGCCTCTCTGGGACCCTTTACCTCGTGGAAGGCCTTTCATCATATAAAAGAAGAGATAAGTCTACTTAATTGTTTTCTTTTTGCTTGGATAGTCCTTTGTTGTATCAGAATTTTTAAGTTGTCATCACTAATTTTCCCAAACTGGCCACTTAGAAAATTTAGTTTATTGATCCATTTTCTCGCATTTTTAAATTTTCTTAATTATTGTTCTAAAAGTCTGTCTGCTTGCTGCATGCTTTTTTTTGAAGAATCTTAATATATTTAATTTTTTTGCATTGTCATCATTTGGTACTTGATATTACCTTCAAAAAGTTTTTAGAATCCTTCTGATTCTTGTGCATCCTTACGATTTACTACCATGTTACATTTTTATGACATATAATATGCTATATAGTCTTGTGAGATGTCAATGCTAATAGCCATGATCTAGGTTATAGTGTCACTGACAGGGTCCAAGAAGGTTCTCCAAAGAGAACATGGGGATCTCAACTCACCCCGCCCTTGGGATATGTTCTCTGACTTCCATCAAAGAAAAATAGTTTTCAAGACATGTCAGTGAGAGCCATAAAGAGGTTTAGTAAACAGAATATTACAAGGATATGTTCAGAGAGAATAGAGTGCAGATCCTCGAGAGAGAGGCACATTATGGTCAGGGGTTGGGGCTTTTTATGTAAATCTTAGTGGTGCCCTCAAGATGGGTGATCTAGCGTGTGTGTTCCTGTGGTCTGTCAGGTAACCCCTCTGGTAGGCTATGTTAGAATGTAGTCATTTACCTGAGGATGCAGATCTATAGGAAGAAGTTCTCTTTACAGGTGAAAAGCATAGACCCAGAGCCCAATTTACAGGCTTTTTGTGCTCCTACCCCATTTTTGGATTGAGTGTCCTAAAAGGGAAAAAGGCTTGAGCAACTTTTGTGTTGTGAAGCTGCAGTGTTTCCAAAAGTACAATTTTAAAAATTATGATTTTTCTTGTCTCCTTTGTACCTATCTTTATTTTATCTACTCATCCTCAACTTTGTAAAAAATTCAAGTTTTAAAAATATCTGTCAAAAAGCTTTCCAAACTAGGACCATATTTTGCTTCTGTCACCAATATCTGTGAGTTCTGTTGACTCTACATCCTTTTTTGAAGGACACATTATGAAGCTGCTGAGCATCATGTTTAAAGTAATTAAAGCAATTTTCACAATGTGCCAGTGCATGGATCCCTAAGACTGCACAGTCCTAAACTATTATTTTAAAACCATTCTTCATTTTCACTCTTAAATGATACACTTGGAGAAACTAAAACTAAAGTTATGTCTTATCTTGAATGAAGTGGGGGAAGAAATGTAATGAAAATAATTTCTCTAGCTTAACAGTATCCTGATGCCTTCTTCCAAATTAGAAAGGGAGAAACAAAATTATATTTGAATACTGTGATACCCTCCACCCGCTGCTTCCACCCACTTTGGCTCATGTAGGAATGAGGTTGGAAGCAGGTTAGAGGTAATTGTATTGAAAATTACAATAGATGCCAAGCTTTAGTCATAATTGCATTCAGGCCTGGAAGTGCTCTGGGAGGTAGGATGAAATCACCTGCTTTTACAGAGGAATAAAATAAAACCCAGAAAGAAACTGAACTTGTCCAGGTCATTCATCTTGTTAGTTAATGCAAGGAGGGCTAGAACTCAAGTTCTGCTCCTTCTATTTAGTGCTCCTTTTGATTCTGCTTATAAAATATCCGTGACCAGTTGTTTGTATAAGCCTGGGCATTTTCTTCATAGTTCTTTCCTAAAAAAGGCGTTTTTGTTCAGAGTTCCAGGTGGTGAGTGACATCAATTGTTGAATGAATTCTTTAAAATTGTTGTAAAATAGATACTTGTGAACGGAAGTACAGCAGTTTGGTTCATTCTGATTTTTAAAATAATTTAATGAAGTAATAGGGCCTGAAAGGTTTTGACTCTTTTCCTGTCTTCAAACTATATGATGTTGTGCAGTTGCCATGGGAAGCATGTGTGAGTTACCAAGAACATAAAGCAGATCTTTGGATGTTAAGCTAGTAGACTTAAGTCAGAGAGTTCAATTTTTGAAGAAAAAAAAATAGCATCCATTTGAAGCACCACCTATATGCTGAAAAACTGCTACTTACTTTCTTTCCATGCATCTGGAAGATTTAAACTCCAGTATTGGTCCACCCAGATGAAAAAGGAGCTTTCCAATGTCTGCATTTGTTGGGGTGCTAAAAGTACCCTTCAAAGAAGACTTAAAAAGCAATCCTTCAGGCTATAACTTTTCAAACAATGTTTACTTTCATATCAAACAAGCCATTTGTGACCTCCTACTAAACAAATGACATTTGATTTCATCACAGTGTTAACTGTTTGGCTTAAATACTTTAACCACAGGATAAGGAAATGGATTGCAAATGATGTTTTTTCAAAAGTTCATGGGCTTTGAAATAAAATCCATAAATGCCTTAGTGCTCCAGATATTTTTCAAATCTTTTTTTAAGAATTAAAGTGTGGACCATTGTACATAGAACAATGTCTTACATAATCTTACCTTCCATTTAACTATCTATCCAGCTCTTTGGCCTTTTCAAAAGGAAAGATGTAGCTAGAGTAACTAGAATTTCTCTGGAGAAATGCCTAAGATTCATCAGAATAGAGTGCGTTCACTCTGGAAGACTTTGTTAGATTTTGGTAGACTTCACTGCGGTCTGTATATTCCTCTGCAAGGCAAAAGCATAAACATTTTGTAGTATGTAAAAAATAAGATAAGTTGAATTTATATTTTGAATATATACATTAATAAGAATATCATGAAGTTAGATCATGATTTCTCCAAGTCAATCTAGAGCAGGGGTCAATGTACCTTTTGTGTAAAGGGCCAGAAAATATTTTTGGCTTTGCTGGCCATAAAATTTCTATCATCAATTGTGTAAACAGTGAATACAGCTGTGTTCCAATAAAACTTTATAAAAACTTGTAGCACATGCATAGACTGTAGTTTGCTGACCCCCAGTCCAGATACACAATACTATGCTATGTATAAAAAGAGATTGGAGATGAAGGATATAAACATAAAAAATACTTTTGGCTTTCACTTTGGTATTTTTCTGCCTTTGTCCGTGAACTCAAGGTATTTCTAGTTCATATTACTATTTAGAGATAATGCTATAAAAGTCTCTTCCATTTTTTAGGGGAAAGCATAGAATTTCAGAGGTAATCTACTTCTGTCTGTGCTATGTTCTTTAGAGCTTATCATACCACCTAGGATTAATAAATGCTAAATAATAATCATTTTTCATTTCACCAGCATACCTTGTACGGAATCTCCTTTGGCACCCTCAGAGGTATTAACCTGTAGTTTTACAGTGTTCTGTTACACATTGTCAGCAGCACCTTGCTGATTAAATCACACTCAAGAGAGAGTTAACTACAAGGCTGTAAGTATTCCTGACAGGTTGTTCTTGCATGGGTTTGGTTTCTCTTGTATAAAGATTAAAAATCTTGTCAAAGCTTGTAAAAAATGAAGTACATGTGAAACCACGGAGTATCCATAACTCACAAAGGCACTTCTCTAAAAGCCAGAACTCAGATGAAGGGGGAGATGATATAAGATGAAATACAACTATGAAGTGATGATCAGGTGTTTGATAGCACTGGGTGGAAGAATGACACAGCCTTTGTGGGTGTTTGTGGGGGAGTGTCTTCTGATATGTGAAAACTTTCATGGTTAATACAAGAATTTCCTGTTTATAACTTCATCTAGACAAACCCAAGCTAGTAATCCTATTTTTGTATTTGTTCAGAATATGAGTTTTCTCACTATCAACTTAAGTTTTCTTTCCCACCATCCCTAGTGCAATGATTATAAAACTGTCTTTCTTGCTCCCCTTCCAGAATCTTTGCTTGAACTGGACTTGTGCCCGAAGCAGCAGGAGATGCTGTCCCATAAAGCCAGCACATTTTATAAGTTCTGGCAGGGAAGGTTTATTACTTCATTCCTCAAACAGCACACAGACCTGCTGTGGAAGTCCAGGGGAAAAGGGAGCTACAGAACTGTACGTGGGGGAGAAGTGCTGCCCATTCAGTCCTGGCCTCCTTCCTTTTGTGGCCTTGTACTTGGGTGGTGAGGAGCAGAGGGCAGTGGGGATTTTGGTGCTGAAAGTTGTGATGAGGAAGTGACTGTGAGGAAATGCCTGTTAATCAAGCAAGACTGGGCCAGGCAGATTCTGTGTTCTGAATTCAGATAGATGACTTCCACAGTCTTAACCATTATCAAACAACGTGGTTGGTAAAAACATTTAATTTTGAGATATTAAAAGATACATAAACATCTGAAAAAAAAAACATATCTTTGCACGTTTGTCATTCAGAATGAGTAAATATTAAGTTTGTCATATTTGCCTCAAGTATGTCTGTGAATGAGTAGCACATTAAAGATGAAGTTTAAGTTTTCCATCTCCCATTCTTCATTCCTTTTCTCTCCGTCATAACTAATATTGTGAGTGTATCACTCAGGATTGTGGCAGGAACCAGATGTCAACTCCAGTTGGGTAACTGCCAGTATTCACTGAAGAGACCACTTAGGCAGGTGTAGGTGGGCAAAATATAGGGAAATTGTGATGGGAATCAGAGTGCTAGTGGCTCTAGACCTAAAAGGGAAAAGGGAAGGACACTTACTGGTTTCCAGTGGAGAGGACAGTATGAAGCTGGCAGCCTTTATAGAATGCTCATTTGGTTGGGGGACACAACCAGTATAAGATAGAAATGTGGAGAGGGACCCAGCAAATCCATACTCTGTCCCATCCTCCTCCCACCATTTGGTCTCCTAGCGATGCCTCTCCTTGTCATATCCAACCAGAAGTCAGAAGACACTGGTATGGTCCTTAGAGGTCAAATTCCTGGGGCAGGGAGAAAGTTGGGAAGCAGACCCAGAGGGCGCCAGTGTGAGAAATCCAGCAAAGTGTACACCCCGAAACCTGAAACCCAATGATGTATACTTGTGTCCTTACATAAAAGTAGAACCAATACCATATAGCAGGGGTCAACACACTTTGTCTGTAAAGGTCAGAGAGTAAATATTTTAGGTTTTCTAAACAATTTTAAGTTTTCGGCCTGTTCATATATTCTTTTTCTATTTTACAAATCTTTAAAAAAGTAAAAATACTCAGTGTGGAGATTCCTCAGGGAACTAGGACTAGAGAGTCCATTTGATCCAGCTATTCCCCTTCTTAGTATGTTCCCAAAAGAGGTAAAAGCATCATACCACAGTGATATATGCACACCCATGTTTATAGCAGCACAGTTCGTAATAGCTAAATCTTGGAAACAGCCCAAATGCCCACCGACAGCAGAATGGATAAAGAAAATGTGTTTTTTTATACAATGGAGTACTACTCTGCCATAAAGAATGATAAGCTTGAGATATTCCTAGGTAAATGGATGCATCTTGAGACCATAGTCTTAAGTGAAATAAATAGGACACACATGTTTAAATAGTACATTGTTACAACTCCAGGAATCGCAACAGAATGAATCCTTTGGGCAAGGCAAGTAATTAAACAGAAGGGAAAACTAGGGAGCCACAACAGGTAAATAATATGACAAGAATAAGTCAACATATGTCAGTTATAACCATCAATGTAAATGGTCTCAACTTGCCAATCAAAAGAAGCAGACTGGAAGAATGGGTCAAGAAGCAAGACCCAGCAATCTGCTGCATACAAGAAACACATTTAATTCAAAAAGAAATTCATAGACTGAAAGTCAAAGGATGGAAAACAATATTTCATGTGACAGGAACCCTGAAAAATCAGGGGTAGCCATTCTACTTGCAGACAGAGTGGATTTCAAGCCAAGACTCATTAAGAGAGACAAAGAAGGTCACTACATCCTTGTAAAGGGAACAACCCGAGAAGAAGAGATGACAATCATAAATATATATGGACCTAATACCTGGCGTCTAATTATATACAACAAATATTGATAGACGTGAAAAACCAAATAAGCACCAATACAATTGTAATGGGGGACTTCAGGATGCCACTGTCACAAATAGACAGATCAACTAGACAAAAAGTCAACAGGGAACTATCAGAACTAAACCAAACTCTTGAACAAATGGACCTAGTAGATGTATACAGAGTATTCCACCCCACAAAATCAGAATACACATTTTTCTCAGCTGCACGTGGGACTTTCTCCAAAATAGACCACATTCTAGCTTATAGAACAC
>PVJO010027038.1:0-20211 GCA_004026905.1 Hystrix cristata | reverse complement strand
CTAGGTGAGGGACAACCCAGTGCCCCAGGTTGTCTTTTATTTTTGTTCATTTGGTGGTCTTTTTATTGTTCTTGATTTTTTGCAAATGTGAACACTGTTTTTTTTTTTTTGTTTTGCTCATTTTTTTCTTCTTTCCTTCCTTTCTGCCTTCTTCACCAGTTTCCTGAGGCTTGCGTAATCTTCCTTTGTCCTTCAACCTTGCTTCTAATCTCTTTTTCTTTCATTTATCTACTTTTTCTTCTCCCTTTTAAATTTTCTCCCACTTATTACTTCTCTCTTTTATAACTCTCTGCATAATTTCTTTCTTTTTTTCTCCCTCTTTTTCTTTTATTTTCTATTTCTCTTCAGGTTTTTGACCTACCTTTACCCAATTCTACCGAAATCCTTCTGCTCCCCAATAAGATCCTTTGTACTGCTTCTCTATTGTCCTTCTCATATAGAGTTTAAGGTTTCACAGTTTTCCCTTTGCATTCCCCCATTCCCAAACACTTAATAGTATAATCATAAAGCTTTGTTAATCTTTTGATAGTTAACTCTGTAAAATTACTGTTGCATTCTTTTCCACCATTAGCAGAGATATAGCTCTTGCATTTAATACATAGTACCTATAAATCGATTCATTAAAGTTGTCTTAATGTTTACATCATAATTAACAGTTTTTCTTCTCGATGAGTAAGGGTGGTATTTGTCTTGGGCAATACCACTATAGTTGTTACACTTGTTATTAACAGAGACACATAATTGTCATTTCTCTGCAAGGCAATATGCAGATTGGCTTTGTGACATTAACAACCCTGGATTACACTCCCAGAGAACTTGGTTGCTGGACTAACTACACTGCATCCTCATTTTCCAAAATAGCCAAGGCGGTCAAATCTTGGGGTTGTGCAAAGGATTATAGTTAGCCACACCCAAAGTACAACACTGAAAAGCAACTAAACAGATCTCTGTACTAGCAACAGAGACTTTAGACTATAAGCATCCATAAACCTCGGCACAAAATGAATAAACAAAAACAATAAAAACATGGGATGAAAAGGCAACAAAACACCTCCCCAAATCCCCAACTCACCCAAAGCCAATCAAGGGGGACCAAAGGGGTAGAACAGTATAAGCCACATACTTGAATTACTCGAAAGCACAGCAGAGGAGGTTAGAAAACAGCTCGAAGAGATACTCAGTGGGATTAGAGGAGATATAACTAAACATGTAATGGAAGTAATAACCAAAAATGCAAGAGTTCTCAGAAGACATTAATAGAAAGGTGAGTGAGCTAAACAAAAGACACAGAACATGAATGACCACTTCACCAAAGAATTAGAGTCCATGAAAAAGTTTCAATCAGAAATCCTGGAGATTATGGGCAGAAGGACAGACCAATGTGAGGATAGAATTTCAGAAGTAGAAGACAATGATGCTGTCAAAGACCAACTATTCTAAGACACCTTAAAAATAGCAAGAGAAAATGAAAAATTGATCCAATAACTGCTATATGATGGAAAGAAGACCAACGTAAGAATAGCTGGAATAAGTGAAAAACCAGACGACAACACAAAAAGCATAAAAAAAAAAACCTGTTCACAGAAATAATGACATGAACTTTCCAAATATAGAGAAAGAAATAAACATACAGATAAGTGAAGCATACAGAACACCAAACAGCCACACTAAAAGAGGATTTCTCCATGCCACATTATAATTAAAACTGCAGAATTCCATCACAGGGACAAAATTTTAAAAGCTGTTAGAGAAAAACACAAATCACATACAAAGGTAAACACATCAGAATCACAGGCAACTTCTCTATACAAACCTTAAAGGCCAACAGGGATTGGAGTGAAGTGTTTCAAGCCCTAAAAGATTCCAACCTTGACTTGTATTTCCTGCAAAACTTTCCTTTAAAATTGATGGAGAAATAAGGTATTTCCACGAAAAGGAACACCTCAAGAAATTCATGACCACTAAATCAGCATTGCAAAAAATTCTCAAGGATATCTAGAAAGAGACAATGAAGCCAACAATGTTGATAGGTCAAAAAGAATGAATAAACCTAGACAGATGAGCAAATAATAAACAAAAGGGGAAAAATTAGGAAATCAGCAACAAGAAAATAATGCAATGACAGGAATAACTCAACATCTCTCAGTAACAACTCTCAATATGAATGGTCTCAATCCCCCTATCAAAAGAAACAGACTGACAGAATGGGTCAAGAAAGAAAACCCAACAATATGTAGCATACAACAAATACATTTAATTAAGAAAGAGACTCACAGATTAAAAATCAAAGCATGGAAAAGAATATTCCATGCAACAAGAAGCCAGAAAAAAGCAGGAGTTTCTATCCTAATTTCAGACAAAGTGGATTTCAAGCTAAGACCAATCAGAAGAGACAAAGGTCACCACATATTAGTTAAGGGAATAATTCAACAGGAAGAATTAACAATTATAAATGCAATAAACATTGGTGCACCCAACTTCATAAAACAAACACTATTGAACATGAAAAACCACATAAACACCAATACAGTAGTAATGGGGTACTGCAATACCCCACTGTCACAAATGGGCAGATCAACTAGACAAAAAAATCAACAAAGAAATACCAGAGTTGAACTAAACCTTTAAACAAATCAACTTAACAGTTGTCTACAGAATGTTCCATCCAACAACAACAGAATATACATTCTTAGTAGCACATGAGACTTTATCCAAAATAGACCACATACCGGCCAATAAACCATGCTTACATAAATGCAAAAGAACTGTAATTATCCCGTGCATATTATCCAATCATAGTGCAATGAAACTACAATCAGTGGAAAAAGAATTCACATAAGCTACGCAAAAACATGGAAATTAAACAATACTCTCTTGACTAATCAATGGCTCACAAATGAAATTTAAAAAGAAATTAGTTTCTACAATCAAATGATAATGCCAGTATGACATGCTGGAACCTATTTGACACAATGAAACAATTTCTAAAGGGGAAGTTCACAGCAGTGAATTCCAACATCAGAAAAACAGAATGAACTCAAATAAATAGCGTAATGATATACCTAATGACTGTTCAAAAGAAGCACAATCCAGATTCTAAGATAATACAAGGAAGGAAATTATAAAGATCAGGACAGAAATTAATGAAATTAACGCTAAAAGAACAACACAAGGAATCAAAAACTCAAAGAGTTGGTTCTCTGAAAGATCAAACAAAATAAAGAAAAGACCCAAATCCATGCAATTAGAAACGAGAAAGGGGAAATCACAATGGATTCTGCTGCAATCCAGATTATCTGTAACTACGTTGAGAATCTGTACTCTAATAAAATGGAAAATTCAGAGGAAATGGATAAATTCCTAGATCCACAGGCACTACCAAAGCTGAACCAAGAAGATACAAAAATCCTGAATAAGCCAATATCACTCAGTGAAACTGAAGAAGTAATTAAAAAAACTACCAACTAAGAAAATCCCAGGTCCCAACAGATTAACTGCTGAATTCTATAAGAACATCACAGAAAATTTAATGCCAGTACTCCTCAAACTCTTTAATAAAGTCAAAAGGGGAGCAATACTCCCAAAGTTATTTGTGAAAGCAAGCATTACCCTGGCTCCTAAACCAGAAAAGGACCCAACAAATAAAAGAGAACTTTTTAAATGCACAATCTTTTTAAAAGCCAATCTTTTTAAATGAACACAGATGTAAAATCCTCAATAAGATACTGGTAAACAGAATGCAGCAAATCGTCAAAATGATCATACATTATGACCAAGTAGGATCCACACCGAGACTGCAGGGATGGTTCAACGTATGCAAATCAATAAACATAATACACCACATTAACAGAAGCAAGGACAAAAATCACATTATCATCTCAATAGATGGAGAAAAAGCACTTCATAAAATCCAACATACACTCATGATAAAAACACTGAAGAAAATAGGAATAGAAGGTATTTATCTCAACTTGATCAAAGCCATCTATGACAAACTGCCAACATCATACTAGAGAGAAGATGAAAGCTTCCCCTCTAAAATTAGGAACAAGATAAGGATGTCCACTATCCCCAATTCTGTTTAACCACTTACCAGTCCAATTATTCAAATACAGGATGACCAAAAATTGCATATTTTTTCATTATTTTTTATGAGTATAACAGGAAATAAAAAGACAAAAATTTTACCAACTTTATTCATACAGGAATTGACTGTTTGAAATGACACTTGCCCGAATGATGCTTGGGACAGTCAGTACATAAACAAATGCACTGTGAGTGACACTCAAGGTAAACTATTAAGTCATTAATACAATTCTTGAAACATTAGCTACAGCAATAAGAGAAAGAAATAAAAGGGATTGGATCGAGAAGGAAGAAGTTAAATTATCATTATTTGCTGATGACATGATCTTCTTCATAGAAGACCCAAAAAACTCCACCTAAAGACTCCTAGAACTTAAATCCAAATTTGGCAGTGTAGCAGAACACAAGGTCAACGCTCGAAAATGAACAGTGTTCCTGTACACCGGTAACAGACTCATAGAGAGGGAAACTAGAGAAACACTACCCTTCACAATAACATCATAAAAAATGAAATACTGAGGAGTTAACCTAACCAACAAAGTAAAAGACCTCGACAATGAAAACTATAGTACTCTGACACAGGAGATCAAAGAGGATATCAGAAAAAGGAAAGATATCCAGTATTCCTGGATAGGAAGAACCAATATAGTCAAAATAGCCATATTTCCAAAACTGTTATACAGATTTAATGCAATCCCAATCAAAATACTAGTAACATTTCTTTTAGAACTGGAGTAAGCAGTCCTAAAATTCATATGGAACCAGAGATTTATAATATCAAAAGCAATTCCTGGCAACAAGGGCAAAGCAAGGGATATCAAAATTCCAGATTTCAAGTTGTACTACAAAGCTACAGTAATAAAAACAGCCTCCTATTGGCAAACAAACAGACTTGAGGATCAAGGAACAGAAGAGAAGATACAGAAACAACTCCACACATACTCAGCAATGTTGTTTTTGACAAAGGGGACAAATACTGAAGGAAAAATAGCCTCTTTAATAAATGCTGCTTGGAAAGTTGGTATCCACATGCCAAAGGTTCAAACTAGACCCATATCTCTCACTGTGCACTAACTAAAATCAAAATGGATCAAACCCTAAATATTAGAACAGAAACACTTACTCTGCTGAAAGATAAAATAGGTAAAACTCTTGAAGCCATAGATGTAGGCAAAGTCTTTCTGAAGAAAATCCCAGTTGCACAATAAATAATACCAAGAATCAACAAATGAGATTCTATTAAGTTAAACAGTTTTAGCACAACAAAGGAAACCACTAGCAAGGTGAAGAGACAACCTACAGAATGGGAAAAAAATTTTTTTGCCAGCCACTCCTCAGACAAACGACTAATACCTATAAAAAACTGAAAAAAAAATTAGACCCCCCAAATTTAAAGACTCAATAAATAGGCATCTGAAAGGATTAGAAACTTCTCCAGATGAAGAAATATAAATGGCTAACAAATACAGGGAAAAATTTTCCACATCACTCACCATTGGATAGATGCAAATTAAATCCACACTCTGAAATTCCCTCACACTCCAGAAAGGAAGTCAATCATCAAGTAATTAACTAATAACAAATGCTGGTGAGCCTGTGGGGAGAAAGGAACCCTTCTCCACTGTTGGTAGGACTGTAATCTAATACAACCACTATGGACGTCAGTATGGAGATTCCTCAAAAAACTAAAAGTAGAAATTCCATTTGTCCCAGCTATTCCCCTTTTAGGTATGTATCTTCTTAAAAGAGTTAAAGACATCACACCACGGTGATGTATGCATACCCATGTTTATAGAAGCTTAATTTATAATAGCTAAATCTTGGAGACAGCCTATATGTCCATCAACAAATGAATGGATTAAAAAAAATGTGGTATTCAAGGACGTATGCACCACCATGTTCATAGCAACACAATTTGTAATAGCTAAGACTTGGAAACAACCTAAATGCCCAACAACCAATGAATGGCTAAAGAAAATGTGGTTTTTCTACACAATGGAGTACTACACTGCCATAAAGAAGGATAAACTAGAGTCATTCGTATATAAGTGGATGTTCCTTGAGAACATACTTTTAAGTGAAATAAATCAGACACTCATGAGTACACATCGAATTGTTTCTCTGCTATGAGAAATCATAACTGTAAATAAGGACATAGAGGTGTAATAGGTATTATATAAAAGGAAGATAATATACAAAGAAGAGGAGTACTAGAAAGAAAGAAGGGCAAAAGCAGAAAGGCAACAAAGGAAAGAAAAGGGAAAGGGAAAATATGGAAAATGATGAATAAACCTGCTATAAATAGGGAGGGAGGGAACAGAGGGGAGGGGCAGAGAAGAGGGGGGAGAACCAAGATGCATCATGTATAGGTGCAAAATAAATGTAATGAATGTGACCATTGTATGTAAAATGTACCAATACATGTTCTTGGTTTAAAATAAAAAAATGTGTTATTTTTATACACTGGAGTACTACTCCGCCATAAAAAATGATAAATTTGGAAAAAAAAAGGGTAAATTTGAGTTATGTGTAGGAAAATGGATGCACCGTTAAGACCATAATGTTAAATGAAATAACTCAGACATGCAAGCTTAAATATTACATGGTTTCTCTTTTATGAAAAAGTCAATGTATATATGAAGTACAAAATAAAAGACAGATAATAGGAAAAAAGAGAATGGAAAAAAAAGATTCTGTAATCCAATGTGGACAATATATCTAAAAGTGTAGCTCTATTTAGTATAACTGTCTCACATATTTTATATATTCTTTGGTCTATTACTCTGGCTTTTAGGCTGTATATATGACAATTAACTTTATAAAGTCTTACAAGATAAATAATCTGATACTAGAAAAATAAAAAGAGGATGGGGGAAGAAGGGAATTAAGATGTGTTAGGTACACGTACCAACCTCCCACAGTGAATGTAATCATTATGCACTGCAAACTTTCTAATGAAAGTAGAAAAAATATTCTAATTAATTACTTACAATATAAATTCTCATTTCCACAAGGTTCAAGATTCTCAGGTTTAGATTCTGTTCTTAAAACTAAACTTGTGTCTTCAGGTGGTATACGGGTTACAAAAGGTGCTAAAAACAAAAAGATTTAGGATGAGACTTCTAGATATGCCAAGTAATGACCCACCTTTCTTTTCATTGTATAAAAGTAAACCAAGAGGACTGTAAAGCTTTAGCTAGGAACTACTGATTAAAAGAGACAGTGGAGGGGAAGTGGGAAAGTTTTGTGAATCATGTTTCATGAATATTGAGTGCAGAAAGACTTATTAAATAGTAGTAATGGATCACATAAATACCAACCTAAAGTTTTTACTGTAGTTCTCTTGGTATCCGAAAGTATTCACATTTTGGAGGGGTGGGGAGGGAAGAGAGGGATGAAAAAAGGAATTGAGATGTGCTATGTATATGTATCAACTCCATACCAAGAATGTAAACATTATGTACTGCGAACATGTGGAATAGAAAAAAAAAAAAGGAAGGGGATCAAGGGGTGGGTGCACAGTGGGAAGGGAAAGGGGAAGAAAAAAAGGAATTAAGATATATTATGTGTATGTCACAATTCCCCACAAGAAATGTAAACATTATGTACCACAAACACATACTAATAAAAATTAAATTTTTAAAATTCTACAAAATATACATTCAAATAAAATATTCATAATCAAAGGAAAAAGATCTGATGAGTTTAACTTAAAATAATTTTAAAAAAAATAAAATAATTTAAAGATATCTCTAATAATTATGCTTACCTTTGTGTTCTTGCACTATAGCAATGTTTTCCTCCATTTTCTGTATTTGGACTGCTGATGCTGTATCTCTGTCCTCAAACATAAGATTTTCATTTCCATGTGACACTTCATAAGAAGCAACATATAAAGATTCATTTAGTATACTAAACAGAAGAACACCTCTATTGTGAAATATCTAGATTTTAAATTTAAAACAAATGGACAGCAGCATTTTCTCACATTTTTATAAAGCTACAAGTAAATCACCATAATGTTAAATAGGACATAAAAATTCTAAGAATATTTGTAATAAATTTATGTTTAAAGCATTTGATTATTTCTAGGACATAATGTTAAGTGAAGAAAAATTGAAAAAGAGAATGTATAGTATATATTCTTTGTGTGAGAATGAATGGTACATCATAAAAAAATCTAACCATGAAGAAAAATAACTTTGTGAAATAATTCACAGAGCACATAAACCAGAAAACAATATACTTGGTTTCTTAATGAGAGGACAGGGGAAGAGTGGGGTATGCAAAGGGAAGGGACACAGGAGGAATGGTACTTCTTTCAGCATACCTTTTACACATTTTTTTTTCACTTTGCGAGGTAAGTGTACATATTCCAAAAAGAAATTGAATCAACAGGATTATGATGGGAATGATAATTGAAAGCCAATAAATGAGCTGGGCATGGTGGTACACACGTGTAATCCTAGCACTCAGGAGGCTGAGGCAGGAGGACTACTGTGAGTTTGAGGCCAGCATGGGTTACACACTGACATACTGAGTTGAGGCCAGTCTAAACTACATAGTGAGACCTTGCGTAAAAAAAAAAAAAATGAATTTACTGAAGGAAAAAAGCACTAATTCAAGTAACCTATGAATTGAACTTTGAAATACATCCTCAATCTTGGGCAAGAAAGTGGGACGTAAATAAAATTACACAATCTTTTAAGTAGGTTTGTTTTTCTAATGCTATTTGAGTTAAGCAATCCTAGAAAAAAATCAGAAGCAGTAGAAAACACAGCAAATGAGTAAATGCCTTGTTGATAGGCAGTTAGGTTAACACTGTGGAAGTACATGTACAAAACAGAGGAAGGCAAGAATGACACCTGAAGCAATTGACTGGAATTGAAGAGGTCCATTAGAAAAATCATGCTTTCTAAATATGATTATATGTGTGCTAGACCATAAAGCAAACCTCAAGAAATGTAACAGGTTAGAACTCACACAAAAGATGTTCTCCAACTCCTATGAAATGACATAAATAATAACAGAAAGATACTTGGGGAATTCACAAATAAGAGGAATTAAAAGAATACACTCCTAAATAATCAATGAGTCAAATAAACAACCATAAGAAAAACTAAAAAAACACTGAGAAGAAGGAAGAGCAAAGCACCTCATACAAAAACTGATAGGAAGCACCTAACATGATGCTTAGGGGACAATTCATAGCTGCAAACAACTATATTGAAAGATAAGAGAGACTATAATCAGTAAGGAAAAGCAGAGCAACCTAGACCTGAATCAAAGCATTAAGAGGCAAATAATAAAGACTATAGTACAAACAAACAATAAAGAAAACCAACAACCCCAGAAATGCTGTATTAATGTACTAACCAAAAGTCAATGTACCACATTATTAATAGAATGAAAAACCTTGACCCTCTCCCCAAAAGAACATCCCACAGATTAAAAAAAAAAAAACCCACAGTCTGAATTATTCATTAAGGAACAGCATGTAAAAACAAAATATAAAAGAAAACTTTGTCAACCTAGTAAGGGTCATCCACAAAAACACACAGGTAGCATCACACTTAGTGAATGCTTTCCCAGTATGGTAGAGAACAAGACAAAATGTCTGCCCTCATTACTTCTGTAATGGAGTTTTTAGTCATGGAAATTATGCAAAAAAAAGAAATAAAAAGTACCCAGATTGGAAAGGAAGAAGTGTAACAATCGCAACTGAGACATGTTGTATAGAGAAAATCCCAAGAACACACACAATAATAATAACAATAATAATAAACCTAATAATTAACCTAAAAGTTCAGTTTACAAGCTCAATATATAAAATACATTTGCATTTCTATATACAAGAAATGAATAATCTGAAACAAAATTAAGAAAATAATTTACAATAGTGTCAAAATAAATAAAATACTTAATAATTTAACAAAATAAATGTAACACTTGTATACCTAATACTACAGAATATCATTGAAAATAGGATAAGATAAATGGAAAGATATGCTATGACTACAACTGTTAGACTTAATATAGCTAAAAAGGCAATACATCCCAATTGATCTACAGATTCTCTATGAAAATTCCAAGTAGGTTTTCTGCAGAAATTGACAAGATGATTGTATATGAAAATTTAAGGGGTATGAAACACTCAAAACAGTCTTGAATAAGAAAAAAAAAGTTGGAGGACTCCCATTTCACAACTCAGTACAAGGCAGGGTGATACAATACTGGCTTTAGCACCGGCATACAAATAAATGCAATCATATTGAGAGTGCAGAAATAAACCCTTCCATTTGTGGTCAATTTTCTACATTGGCATTAAGAAAATTCAGTGGAGACAGAACAGTCATTTCAACACACAATGCTGGGAACTGACGAGTAACATTCAAAACAATAAAGTCGGACACTGATCTCACACTACGTGCAACTGAGAGTGAAGTACAAGCTTAAATAGGCCATCGTCATTTAGGGGCTAGTCACAGGCATGTCAGCCTCAGTTGGGGCTGGTGACCAGGAGACCTGTGTGTCCTTTCTTTGGCTTTAGCTTCTCACAGAACGGTGGCTAGGTTTTGAAGGAGAGCATCTCGCGACACTGAATCTTTTACAGAGTCTAAGGGATCTCACTGAGCCAGGCAAAGACTCACAGCATCACTTCCACCTGTTCCTGTTTTCAGGCCCCACTTCTTGACAGGAAGGAGCGTCAAAGAATTTGGAGCTATATTTTAAGCTTCCGTGGCACATAAATTTCATAATTTATCTTAAGTTAAAATTATTTTTGATCAACACAGTATAGAATATTACACATTTCAGATTTAAAATAGTTTGTGGTATTCATTATGCATAATGAGAAAACTTTCATTATCTTTATTAAAAGTAAATTTAGTTTCACATTAATCATATCATAAAAAAACTTACAAACAACTTTTAGAAGATCAACATATTATGTTTGGTGTGGATTCAAATATATATGACAGTGAAGATTGAGATTTTTCTATATAAATTTGCATAAAAGAAGTAGTTCTCATTGTTTCTGCTTGTAAACAATGAGAACTGCATTTTAGACTGTTTATTTCCAAGTATTTTTCCCACAACATTTACAGTGCACAATGGTGTTAATTTCAATTAAGTGTTTAAGGTTAAACTGGATATAGATTTTGTATTTTTTTCTTTAAAACACTGATATTTTGGGGTTGGGGATTTAGCTCAGTGGTAGAGCGCTTGCCTAGCAAGCACAAGGCCCTGAGTTTAATCCCCAGCACCACCACCCCCACCAAAATATGGATATTTTTCAGGGAAATGCTAAACCAACTTACTTTAGGCAAATTATAAGAATTATCAATTGAAATAATACATATAGTTTACTTTCTGATAATAGTATTTATTCTTTCTGTATTTAATTGAAAGATGAACCATAAATACAAATTCAACAATATACAATTGAGAACAGACAATTTAAAACTGAGTTATAGTTAAAACCACCACAGAAACTAACATTATTCAGCCAAATAATGAATTTGGCTAGGAGACTGACATAATCATTTCATCTTTCACTATCACATTTGCTCACTGTACACATACTCTGAATTATTAAAAAAAAACCTCATTTTATGAAAATTGATACTGGAATTATTTTTTCTTTTAATATAGGTTTAAATAAATGTCATTACTGCATTTATACATATGATTGTTCTTAAGTAATTCGGTGATTTTAAAGTTGTGTGACTCGTGTTAAAAATATTGTCAAAGAGGATAAAAGCTGAAAAATGTGAACAACAAAATTTTTAAGTCTTGGCGTGTGGCTCAGTGGCAGAGCACTTGTCTAATATTCATGTTACCCTGGGTTAAACCCCAGGAACTCAAGAAAAGCTTTAAGAGGAATATCGTGTACATGAATGTGTAAAAGAATACATAATTATTTAAACTAAATACTTAATTAAATCTTAGTATGTCAGGATAGACATTTCCATGTTTTTAATTGAAGGTTCGTTGTTTTTCTGGAATTTCATTTTTACAGATGTATACAAAACTCCACATTGCATTTTGGGTGTTGAAATTCTTGTTGTTTTAAGGGCATATAATCATTAACAATGAATTCACTCATCTTTTTTAAAAATACATTTTTTTACAAAATTTTATGTCAAATCAATGTTTATTGAACACACTATTTTATTTTATTTATTTTTGGGGGGGATCAACTGAGAATACGTTTATTTAAAAGCAATTTTAAATATTAAAAAAAGTACAAATTAACACATACATTACTGAAAAAACTGTCACATTAAATACATGTGAAATGAAAAATGTACTGATGTTTGATGGCAACAACCGGATGAGAATTCAGAATTTAACTAGTGGTACTACAGGATTCCTATACAACATGTTGAAGTTCTAGGCAATAAAAAAATAAATAGCAATTGCTGTTCAACAGTAAAATAAGACACACTGTTTGCAGAACATAACTTTCCTTTCTGTGGGAAAAAAGAACTAATTTGCTATTTTTTTGTAAGGTTCCATACCTTCAAAATACCATATCACATACAAAATTGCAGATAGTGGCTCATGAGTTTAAGAACAAGCTCAGATTTAAACTCAACAAGATTGCCAATGGTGTTTCTATCTAGTTTTCCTACGTCCTACAGTAAGCTGGATTAGAGAACTCAAATTCCTGATGGGAACAAGAACACAACTGGAAAAAGAAAGGCATGAAAAATGCATTTGCGTGAGTTGCTGTAACAGGATAAAAAGACTGGACGTTGACTCCACGTAATTTTAGAGATACAGCTTTTGGGTGTGTTTTTCTATAAACCAGTTTATTTTCAGATCACTGAAAATAGCCTAGGCCACAAAAAAGAACAGCTCTTTCATGCAATTTAAAGCGTGCATGTGAATGAGGCGGTGACTGGGCAACCTGAGATGCCAACTTCCTGTCCCGACACCGTGCCGCCAGCGCAGGGGCGATGCCTCCCACCCCTAGTTTCATGTGGGGAAGTATGGAACACACACTATTTTTAAAAAAGGCTAGACATTATGGAAGATTCAAAATGAGGGCAGATCTCCTGCCATCAAAAGCTTACAAGCTAAAGATAAGGGATAAAGTGGGTATTTGGTAACTGATAGAAGAAATTCATAGGACAGTTTGACTATATTATGAACAATGGATTAGTAGGAAGTAGGGCTAGGGAATGCTTCATGTTAGAGAACCTTACTAAAATGAAGTTGAACATTTGCACATATGAAGACAGGTATTAAATGAGATATATAAGAAGTTATTTTGATTTTAAAATTCAATAAATTGAATATAATGGATAACTTTGGTGACTTATTAGAAGGTAGCATTTAAAAAATTTTATTAGTACCTGTTTGCAATATATAATGATCGCATTCATCATGGGAAATTTATACTTGTACATAATATATCTTAATTCTTTTCTTTCCTGTTACCCGCCCTTCCCTTCAGCCCTTCTTCCCTTCATAACTTACAAAAGATTTGTTTCCATTTTTTCCCTTCCATTCACATGGAACTAGAAGAGACCTAGAATAGCAAGAGTAATTCTTGGCAACAAGGGGAAAGCAGAAGGGATTGCGATCCTGGATTTCAAGTCATTCTACAAAGCTATAGTGATTAAAAAAAAAACAAAACAGCATGATATTGGATAAAAACAGACTCGAGGATCAATGGAACAGAATAGAAGATGCGGAAACCACTCAAAGGACACTTAGCTACTTTATCTTTGACAAAAGGGCCAAACACCTGCACTGGAGGAAAGATGGCCTCTTCAATAAATGGTGCTGGGAAAACTGGCTTTTCGCATGCTAAAGATTAAATCTACACTCCTATGGCTCACCATGCACTAAACTAAAATAAAAATGGACTGAAAATCTAAATATTAAAACAAAAACAATCTGCTGGAAGGTAAAATTCTTGCAGACACAGGTGTAAGCAAAGACTTTATGAACAAAATACCCATTGCACAGGAACTATTACAAAGACTCTACAAATGGATCACATCAAGTTAAAAAGCTTTTGCATAGTAAAAGAAACCACCAACAGAGTGACAGAGTGACAGAGCCCACAGAATGGAAAAAAAATTTTGCCAGCTACTACTCCTCAGAGGACTAATATCTAGAACATATAAAACACTAAAAAAAAAAATCAGAAATCCCAAATTTAAAGACCCAATCAAAAATGGGCACCTTAAATGAACAGACACTTCTCAGATGCACAAACAGCAAATAAACACATTAAAAAATGTTCAACATCACAGGTCAACTGAGAAATGCAAATTAAAATAACACTGAGATTCCATCTCACTCCAGAAAGAACATCCATCATCAAGAAATCAACCAATAACAAATGCTTATGAGGCTAGGGTGGGGGGAGGAACCCTTCTCCATTGTTGGGAGGAGGGTTAATTGGTACAACCACTATGGAAATCGGTATGGAGATTCCTCAAAAAACTAAAACTAGAGGTTCCATTTGACCCTTCTATATATGTACCTTTCCAAAAGAGTTGAAAGCACCATATTACAGTAATACATGCAGATCCACATTTATAGCAGCACAATTTATAACAGCTAAATTTTGGAAACAACTCATATGCCTGTCAAAGATGAATTGATAAAGAAAATGTGGTATTTTTACAGAATAGAGTACTACACTGCCAGAAAGAAGGAGAAATTTGAGACATTTTTAGGTACAAGGATACATCTCAAAACCATCATTTTAAGTGAGGCAAATCAGACACACAAGTTTTAATATTTCATTGTTTCTTTTCTAAAAGGATAAATAAAGAGAAAAGTGGAAGACGGATATTAGGAAGTAGGAAGAACTTCTTGAAATGGAAAGGGGAATAAGAGATGGAGGGAAGGGAAGGGAAGGAAGGAATTCATTCGTATTTTAACATCACTTCCTTCCCTTCATTTTCTTGTTACAGTGCTAGGACAGATTGGATTACTGTTCAACAAATATTCACTGCTTAAACCTTGGCTCACTGACTGTAATTTTGGTCCGACTGGATGTGAGCAGATGTGATACAAGTACAGGCTTTACATTCGCTTACATGGTTTGACTTTCCCTCTGTCATCTTCCACGAAGAGAAGATGCTGCAGGGAGCTTCTGCCCTCTGTTGGTATCAGAATGAGACGTGCAGAGGAGACCTGAATCTAAGGTAAAGTCTGGAGCCAAATCTAGGCACCCTCTGTCAGAGTTATCTCAGCCAATCCATAAATTCATGAGTAAGTAAAATGAGTATTTGTCCCTCTAAACCATGGAATTCGTTTTTATGCAGAAATAATGCAGTAATAACTCAATAATTGACAAGTTGTTACTTGGAAGTGAGTATTGGGATTAAAAATATGTGGCAATGACTTTTGGACTGGATGGCAGGCAAGTGTCATAAAAGGCTGAAGAAACAGTATGTTATGTGGTGCTGAATGTTTAGTCAACCTGCTGCTTATATTAGCTTATTAGTTAGACATCATACAAAATCTCAGTTACACAAGAGGAATAGAAGATTTTTCTTGAGAGTTTTACACAGGTCGATGTAAATAATAATGTACTGCATATTCGATATTGTTAAGGGAGTAATTTCAAATGTTCTCATGATAAAAAATAAGAAGGTGAGGTAGGTTGGGTATATTAGTTTTATTTAATCTACATTGTATTCATAAATCATAGCATCACTATGAAACCCGATATAAAATTATAAGTTGTCAATTAATAATTTAAAAATAAAAACCAAACAGTACAGTGTTGGCATGAAATCAGACACACAGATCAAAGGAACAATTCTGAGAACCCAGTAATAAACTCAGGCATGTGTGGTCAACTTATCTTTCACAAGGACTTCAAAAATGAGAATCTTTTTGATAAAGTAAGGTTCAAAAAAGTGGATGTCAACATACAAAAGATGAAATTGGAGCCTTATACTATTTAGGAAAATCAGTTCCAAATAGATTAAGCATGATGCTGCAAAACTCTTGGAAGAAAACGGGGGAAAGTTCCTTGACAAAGTTCTTGGGTAACATTTTATTAGGTATGACCCCAAAAGCACCGGCAACACAAGCTAAACAAAATGAAACAAAATGAAAAGCAAAAGAAATTGCTGTTAAGCAGTGCGGAACTGAAACACTGCTCCAGAATAATCAATGAAATGAAAATACAACTTCTAATTGGCAGAAAATATTTGCAAACCATATATCTGATAAGTGGTTAATTAAGACAAAAACAAAAGAAATTCAAATAAATAAGAAAAAACAAATAATCCTACTTAAAAATGGAGAAAGGACCTAAACGTTTGCTTTTCCAAAGACATATGAATCATGAACAGGTACAAGAATAAGGGCTAAACACCACAAATCATCAAAGAAATGCAAATCAAAACCATAAAATATCACCTCATACCTTCTAGGGTGGTCGTTACAAGAAAGAGGAAAGATAAAATGTGCTGGTGAGAATGTGGAACAAAAGGGAATCTCTGTGGTACTGTGGAGGTGAATATAAATTTGTATGGCCATCACAGAAAATAGTATCAAGGTTCTTCAATAAGAAATAAGAAAAGAATAACCTTATTCAGAAAGCCCACTCTGGGTCCATCTAAAGAAACTGCATACTGTATCTCATAGATACCTGTCAGAAGTACAAATATTGTACACTAAGAAGTGGAGGCAGAAAAATATTATGATAAGAGTTCTAGATGCATGCACTTGATCACAAAATAAATGTTGATACAGAAACCTCAATAATACAACAAATAAAGATTATAGAAGACACACACACACACACACACACACACACACACACACACACACCCTTTTTTACAATTTTATAAGCCAGGCAGTTTGGTACAGAAAATATGATGGAGGACTCCAAAGCCTTATTAAAAGGTAGTAAACCCACTAAAGGAGTCTGAGTACATAAATCCTCTATGGAGAAGAAATCTATTCATTGACTCTCATTAAATTATTATGTGAAGAAGAAATAAGCGTCCATTGTATAAAGCCATTAAATGGGGGCTGACAGAGAGAGACAGTTACAGGAGACTATTTAATCATTCTTGAGAAGGAAACAACTGGAAGCAGTAAAACAAACTGTCATTTGTAATGGGGGTAGCACTAAAAATGTCAGTCATGACACTGAATTTTAAAAAATTAAATTGCCCTATTCAAAAAATCTAAAACTACAAATTATATCATTCACAAGAAACACGTAAGAATAAATTTACCAAGATATATTGATGATAATATAATAATAATGACTTCCTATGTGGCAGGCACTGTTCAAAACACATTGCCTGTATTGACTCACTTAACTTACATTAAATTAATCTTCTCCATTTCAAATGAAGAATCTGAGATAAAAAGAATTAAAGTAACCTGCCCACTGTCATATCACTAGTGAGTACCAGAGCAGAATTTTAAATATAAAAAGTTATTAAATGCAAAGATAGCTTATATTCTATTGAATTAGTCATTACACAATTATAACAAAAGATAAAAGCAATACGATCACCTTAGTAGATATAAAAAAGTCAACCGAGATTGATTTCGTGAAATGGCAACTCCAAGCTCCATTCTCTCCAGAGAAACATGAAACACAAGAACCAAATTTGTCAGAAGTCTGGAAAATAGACAAATGTTTAAAGCAACCAAGAGAATAATGAAATAAGAAAAAGGAAATACTGTAATAGTAGATAAGGTGTAGCATTTTCATTTGCTCTGTCCTACCTCTTCCCCAGCCCGGTCAGTCTTTGGAGAACCCCCGCTTTGTTTTCCAGCCTGGAATTCAGGTCCCTACCTAAGGGCAGAGCAGACCTCACTTGCAAATTACTGAGTAATTCTGTTCTAACCTGTCTGAGGGGTATCTGAAAGACTGATACAAGGCTGTCATCTCCATTTCACTTCATGCACCTGGAAAATCTAGGAGTATTATTTCAAAACACTGTAAAACAGTGAACCTCCAAAACAGCTGAAAAAAATATTCTGGTGAGACACACAAGAGACAACGTGAGGGCTGAGATAAATCAAAGGACAAAGTTTCTTTGTGAAATTAGAGAATTCTAAGACATTCAAATATACAGGGAACTTCAGAAAGGCATGCACAGGTTTAGGGTGAGAAGCATACTTAGATAAAACTTGAGAAGACCCTAATCTTTCAGCTCAGGCACATTCCCCAGGCTTAGGGCAAGACTAGTTAAGTGTTAAGGAGGACTATGGCACAGAACTGATCTGCAAAGACTGTGTAAGTAAGGCCAGCAACCACATGACCATACCAATAGATGCTGAAAATACTTCTGACGAAATCCAACACTCCTTTCATGATAAAAATCCTGGAGAATGCAGGTATAGAAGTACCACACCTAAATTTGATAAAAGTTATTTATGACAAACCGACAGCCATAAAGTAAATGGGGAAAAAGTAAGAGCATTCCCCCTAAAATCAAGAACAAGGACACCCACTATCACTGCTTCTATTCAACATAGTACTTGAAACATCAGCCAGAGTAATCAGGGAAGGTAAAGAAATAAAAGAGATACATGTAAGAAAGGAAGAACTTAATTTATCATTATTTGCAGGTGGCATGCAAATTTCTCTGCATACAAGACCCAAGCAACTCCACCAAAAAACTCTTAGAATAGCCACCTTTAGCAATGAAGCAGGATACAAAATCAACATACAAAAATCATTAGCATTTGTGTACACGAATAATGGAATACAGTGAGAAGGAAATTATGAAAATATCATTCACAGTAGCTTTGAGAAAAAATGAAATACCTAGGAATTAACTAAGGAAGTGAAGGACCTCTACAAAGAAAGCTATAGTACTCTGAAAAGGAAACTGAAGAAGACATCAAAAAAATGGAAAGATATCCCCTGCTCTTGGATAGGCAGAACCAATATTGTTGAAATGGCTATACTCCTAAAACTGTTAAACAGATTCAATGCAGTCCCAATCAAAATACCAACAGCATTCTTTACAGATCTTGAAAAAACAATTTTAAAATTTATATGGAACCAGAAGAGACCCAGAGTAGCAAAAGCAATTTTGGGCAACACTACTTCAAACTATACTACAAAGCAATAGTGATAAAAATGGCATGGTACTGGAAAAAAAGAAAAAACAGCTATGTGGATCAGTGGAACAGAAGATACAGAAACATCTCCATACACATTCAGGTATCTGATATTTGACAAAGGGGCCAAAAGTATATGTCAGAAGAAAGACAGCCTATTTAACAAGGGGTGCTGGGAAAACTGGTTATTTGCTGAAGATTGAAACTGGACTCAGATCTCTCACTGTATATACTAAATTAAAATCAAAACGTATCAAACATCTAAACATTAAAACAGAAACACTGACCTTAGTGGAAGATAAAATAGGTAAAACATTTGAAGACATAAGTGTAGGAAAGGATTTTCTAAACAGAACCTCAATTGCACAAGAAATAACAACAAGAAATAACATGGAATTACATCAAATTAAAAAGCTTCTGTACAGCAAAAGAATCAATTGGTAGAGCAAAGCAAGAACATACAGAATGGAAAAAATTCTGCCAGGTACTCCTAAGACAGGGGACTAATATCTAGAATATATAAAGAACTCAAAACAATTAGATCACCTAATATTAAAGACTCAGCCAAGAAATGTGCAAATGAAGTGAACAAACATTTCACAGAGGAAGAAGTATAAATGTCCAACAAATATATGAAAAAAATGTTCAGCATCTCTGGACCTTAAAGAAATGCAACTTAAAACAATGTTAAGATTCCACCTTACTCTAGAAAGAATGGCAATCACCAAGAAATCAAAAAACAACAAATGCTGGCATGGCTGTGGTAAAAAAGGAACCCTCCTACATTGATGGTGGGAATGCAAACTAGTACAACCATTAAGGAAATCAGTATGGAGATTTCTCAAAGAACTAAAATTAGAAATTCGATATGACTCAGAGATTCCCCTCTCTAAGGATCTTCCCCAAAGAACTTAGGGTGTCATACTACAGTGACACATGTATACCAATGCTTATAGCAACACAATTCATAATCCTGGAAACAGCGTGTATACCTGTCAACAGATGACTGGATAAAGAGAATGTGATATCTATACATAATAGAATACT
>PVJO010027037.1:0-20217 GCA_004026905.1 Hystrix cristata | reverse complement strand
CTTCCTCCTGATACACATTAATGAAAAGCTCACCCACAAAAAAAAGTTATTTAAGAAAATGTTTACCTCACATGCAATGAAAAATTCCCTTGCAGGTAAAAACTGATAGAAAGGTTATTTTACAGGTAATCACAAAATCAGAGTTTAGTTCTGCCTCCCCAAGAGTAGCAAGTACTACCAAACATTAAGGTGATATAGACTTCAGCCCTAACTCAGCAATTTATTAGCTGTGTGATCTTCAGGAAATTAAAGTAATTCACTTTTTTGAACCTTAATTTTTTCATCAATAATCTGAAAACAATAACAATACTTATCCACAGAGTGATTTTAAGAATTAAGTAATAGTGCATGTAACTTGCTTAGCCTGGTATCTTGGGCTTTAGTTGTTATTAATATTATTAATAAGTTTAACAACTGTTTTTCTCCCTGGACATCAGTCTTCTCTCCTATTAAATGGAAGTGGATTTACCAGTGTTAAATAAAAGAGATGACATAGAAAATTTACATATTATGCAATGGCAGGTACTGTTACGAAATGCAGAATGCTATTTTGGCTACATTACATAAATAATAAAGGAATCCTCTGTTCCCCATACTGTTTCAGACTGAATATACATTTTCCAGTAGGTTCTTCACTTATTAGTAGTGGGGGTTGAGCAATTATAGTCAGGACTGGTTGAGTTTCTCTGGGTTTCACCAACCGATAGGATCATAGTCGCCCTAATTAATCAAATTTCACTGGTTCCTACTCCACCTGTTCAGGCAGAACTCACAAGCAACTCTAAGCTGTTGAAGTCTCACTTAGATATGACTGGTGGGCTCTGTGAGTTACCTTCTTTGCGCTCATCAGCATCTCTTAGTTCTCATCATCATGTACCATTTGGCAGGTTCTTCCTCTCCCATTCCAGCTCTTGGTCATTGTTCACAAACAGCAAAACCATTTGAGGAGGGGCCCTTGTTGCTGTCAGTGATGCCACTCTCATCTCCCACTCATGTAGAATAGTCACACCAGATATGGTGTATCTTAATGCTTACTAAGCCGTGGACTCCTCTAGCTGTGTGTAGTGGACTTATTACTGTGGTCAGCTTGCGCAGGAACGCCCAGCTGGACTGAGTTGGTGTGATTCTGGGTGTAGAAGATCCACCTGAAGGTTATTGCCAACACATAAAGGCGAGCAGGTGCAGAAGATAGGCACTGGCTGGTTCTCCCGAAGGGAACTTGGCTGTTCGCATCGCAGAAGGAGCTCGGGGCCTTGACATCCTCAAGGGTGGCTGCTGTTTGCTTCAGGGGAACTCTGGTCTTCATCACCACTGCAAGTATCATATCCTGGTTCCAGTATAGATTTCTTCAGCCTTTTAGTGCAGACAGGAATGTACATGGGACCTTGCCGAGGGCTGTCAGCCCTTGATTGGATCTTTCAGGTCTCCAGTGCATAGATAGATGCTCTGCATGCTTCCTGCATTTGGTGTGTGTGAATGATGTAACTTGTAAACGTTCTGTGTTAAATCTGCTCTCTCACAATCCATTGACTCTAGAAAAGTCACTAAAACACTGTGTTCAGAGAAGAAAACTCTGTTTCACATTTTCCCTCTCAGCCCTACCACAGTATCACTTGAGATTTTCGCCTTCTGTTGGGCTTCAGGTGAGCATGACAGGAAGTGTTTCACAAAAGCCATCTTTTTGTGCTCCCTTGGCCATTCACTCTTCCTTCTCACCTCCAAGTTGACTCAACACATAAAGTCTAATCTCCATGTGTACAGCATGTGTACACACTCACTTTTGATCATGAAGGAAGATGCAATGCAGGCTCAAACAGATACTCCTTCCAGTGGAAAAGAATGGTTATACATGTTCTTCAGAATCAGAGGATTCAACCCTCTTGCTTATTACCATAACCTCTCCAAACCTCAGTATATGTTTCCATGAAATGGGGATACTAAGTATACCCTGAATAATGAGCTATTGAGAGAATTTTGAGTTACTGAGTAATAGTAAATGAAACACTGACCATAGTTCCTGGCTCACAGTAAGCACTACAAATGTTAGTAGTTTTAAAAATAGGGTACTTTTTATAGTACACTCTTTCTTTTACATTTCCACAATTGCATTAATATATAAAACAATAAAATTATTAATTTTTATTACTGATATACTTTATAATGCAGGTGGTAGCTTATTCATTTTGATGAAACAATCCACTTTTATAATAAAAGCAGGTGTTTTATACCATTGCTATTTATTATATGTTTTGTAGAATATTAATATCCTTCCTTTAACCAACAAAACATTTTATCAAATCATTTTTATGATATTTATATCTCTAACATTATACTTCTAGAGGCAAAGAGGATTCATTCAAACATTTACCAATAGTGTAAAATTTGATTCACCTATACAAAAGACACAACAACAAGGTAAACATTAACTAGGCACCACAGGAGGAGATGGCCTTCATGATGGATAGGACAACACAATGGTAGGCTTGACACGTTAGAAGTATTGAGCAGGCTGTCTTGTGACAGACAAGCGAGGCTAAGGGGACAAGGGGGCTAACAGGTGGGAATGAAAAACCTACACTGGCTGATATGATAGGTGCATCTGAGGAGCAGTGGAGAGTAATAGCTACTTGGATTTCCGAGTTTCTCTTTCTCCACCACTTTGTAGTTAACTCTTCAGTCCTCCCCTCTCCCACCCCAGATATCACCATTCCATAGACAGTGTCACAATCCCTATTTCATTATCTTCAGTTCTTTCACACCTAGCGAAATGCCTCTTGGGTTTCAGAGTGGAGTAATTGATTCATTCTTTCTCTTGGCTCTTATATATGAATTCTCTTCTAATTTGCCCTGGTACATTTGCCTTCTCCAGGCTAGAAGCTTTCACACTTTACTCTTACTTAGGTTTGCATCTTCATCATCTTCTGGGTCCATTGGTACTGCGTAAAGCATCCCTCTACTTTGAATGATGCCAGTGGCCAAAGTCTTGCTGGACAAAAACAAAGATGTACTATCCCATATTTTTCCTTCATCTTCACAATCACAGTGTTTCTTCTGTCAGCTTAATTCTGGCTCTAAGGTGCCCTACACACTTCACACTGAAAGGAAATCTAGGGAGGCTGGTAATGAGCCATTATTGAAATAAAAATTAAATGAACAGTATTTAAAAGAAACATCCAAGAATCAACAAAAATATCACTACCCGTTTTCCCTCAGAAACATAAGTTTGGGCTAGGGGTATGGCTCAGTGGTAAAGTACTTGCCTATCATGCACAAGGCCTTGGGTTTGATCTCCATGACCAAAACAGGAAAAAAAAACTTTCTGAAGCCTAGTATAAATTCCAGACTGTGGCTGATAACGACATTTCAGCATAGATTCAACTGTAACAAATGTACCACTTTGGTGGAAAATGTTTGTAATGGGAAGACTATATATATATATATACACACACACACATATACACACACATATATGTGTATACACATATATATGTATATATGTATATATGTATACACATTGTATATATATGTATATATGTATACACATATATATGTATATATATGTATATATACACATATATGGGGTAACAGGAATATGGGAAATCTCTATCTTCTTTCCCTTTGGCTGTGAACTTAAAATAGTTCTAAAAAGTAAAGTGTATTTTTAGAAAAATGAGAAGCAAAGCCAACCTGGAAGAGCTGTCAATACCCAAAGTTGGAAGAATCCAAAGAGTAAAAATAAATGAAGTACATATTTTGAGACCATACAAATTTCTTGTTTTACCTTAACTACAGAAGACAAAATAGTAATTTTATAATGGAGAAACCCCACAGGTGTCACTTTAATGAAACAGTCCGGGCTAATGATATCAATAATAAGATATATCATCATATAACCTATGATATGATGTACCAAGAAAAGGTACATTACATTGGTGGTATTCTTTCCCAAATATATCTCATTCTAATCATAACTTTAAAAAGTCAGGCAAAGCCAAATTGAAGAGCATCCTACAAAATAACTAACCAGGATTTTTCAGAAGTGTCAGAGCCATGAAAAATAAAAACTACAAGACAAAGGAGGTACTACAACACAATGCAAGATGTAATACTGGATTGAATGCTAGACCAGAAAAAGGGCATGAGTGGAAAAGCTAGCAAAATCTGAATAAAGTCTGCCATTAGAGTAGTATGGTAAAAATATTCATTTCTTAATTTTAATGATGGTTCTGATGTTACCTAAAATGGTGACGTTAGGAGAAGATGGGAAAAGAGTATTTAAAAATTCTACTATTTATGTAACGCTTCATTAAATCTAAAAATATTTCAAAATTAAAAGAATTTAAAAGGAAAATTTATACTGTGCTTAATTTTCCTATAAATGAATTTACTTTCTATCATGAGCTCCTCTGCTGCAAAGAAAACATGTATCCTCTGTCAATCCCGAGTCCTCCCTTCCCCTGCGCCTTCATCTACATTGTACAGCGCACGGGGCTGGGGCACAGACCCTAGAGCTGATCAGCGATTAGATCGAAGATCATAGATAAGTATGTCAGTTTTATCTTCCAATATTGGTCCAGTTAGCTTGTGGCTAATTGTCCCATATTCCCAACCACAGGGCTTCCATGGCTCTTCATGACATATCTGTGCCATGTCTGGTTTCTCAGTAAGCATACACTGCTTTCCTGCCCATCATGAGGGAAATCTATGATGCTGTCTCTGCCCAACTTGCCAGGACACAGTACCTCGACATTTCTTTCTCTCCTACACCCATCAGGCTGATGGAGTTGATAGGGGTAGTAGTGGAGTAGGTAGAAGAAGCCAATTCAAACACGAGAGCTGTTGGTCCAGGAGGAGGTTCAGAGCTCCACTATGTTTGACTTCAACACAAACCCACCCTCACTAAGGGAAATCACACCCCCAAATGTCACCAAAGTCAGAACCAACTCTTGACATCCATGCACACCACGGAGGATTTCTGAGATCAAGATCCTTTCCAAGTTCTGACTAAGAAGAGACACGGGTACCTCTGCTTTTCTAGCTTCAAGTCTATCTTTGTTTTATCATTCTCCCCCATGTCTCTGCTTGATGAAGAAGGTATGATGAAGCCCTTTATCAGGTCTAATGCTCAACCAAGCTCTCCTTACTTTCCCCCCAGGTCTTTCCATCATAGGACGTGTGCAGAATATACAACACAAACCACAAACGAGACTGTTAAAGTAAAAAACATCACTCTTCTCTTGTCCCACCCGGGCCTGAGGACTCTGGCTAGACCGTGGAGAGGCGGAGCAGCTCAGGTGTTTGTATTGAGAGGTGGGATCATTACTGCTTTGAGGTGCATTTTTAATTTGTTGAGAAACTTTCTTCCCTTTCATACCTGGATGTCTGGAAATTCTGCCTCTTCTCTTTGTTTTTCTTTCACGGTGGCATGCTCAAGGTTAAGTGGGGCCCGAAGAGAAGGAAAGAGCTTGAGATCTGAGACTTCCCAATTTCTTTCTAAATACTCTTCACAAGTCACCAGGGAGAAGAAGGGAGAAATTAAACTGGACATTCCTCTTCAAGAAAACGTGAGCACAGAAGACTGAGCAGAAAAAGGTGTGTGAGCCAGTAATGATTACTAGGAATTGTTTCCCCATAATGATGATCCACCCCTGGGGGAACCGAGCTCAGAAAATAAGAGTCACCATGTGTGTCACTGACTTCCACAGCTGAGCACTGAGTCATCCAGCCAGGAACTGAATAACTACTCAGAGACCAGGTCAAGACATTTTGAATGATACAAGCATCTGTCAGAATGTAATTTTACCAGCCTTACAAATGTCCAAAATGAAAAGACTCAGGACAATAAGGATTTATCAAAGAATGTACACACAGTTGTGTCTAGCAGTGTGCATCTAAAACTACAATACTCTGGACAGCTGAGGCAGGAGGATCACAAATTTCAGTCCATCTTGCACAATTTAGTGAATGAGCAAGACCCTGTTTAAAAATGAAATAAGATTTTTAAAAGAATGAGAATGTAGCTCAGTGCAGAGGCTCCGGGTTCAGGCCCCAGTACTAAAAAAATAATGCACACGTACATACGTATCTTTATATATACACAAATATATAAAGATATATATGCTTGAATCATAGATGCCATTCAGGAAGTGTGCAAGCCAACACAAGACTTAACAATACGACCTGAAATCAATTTCATCCTAGCTGAGAAGCTCGGGTCCTAAGTAATCTAAGATCTTGGTTCCACTTGGCAATGGCAGGACCTGATTTCCCAGATCAAACAGGATTCCTTGACCATCCACTAAATTGTCCTGAGCAAATAAGACAGCCCCAAATCTTTCAGACCACTAGAAGGTTCTCTTGTCCTAGCCAAAGAGGATGCTATGGGTGCAGCCTGCTCCAGAGCTGATGCAGACACACAGAGAAAAGAACCAGAGAACAGAAACAACCCAAGACAGTGCTAACAAAATATTATGACGGAGAGATACTGAAGACAACCTCTATAAAAGTTACATTAGTTTTGAGGACTGAATAACACTTTCATGGGCATATGTAATCCTCTGGGTCAAGTGTCCAAAACATGGTCCCAGAAGGAATTAGGGATGTTTCAGCTGTAAAAATACAAAGAGAACTGAAAGTGCGATCATCTGAAAGTGATGACTGTATATACTTCTCCATAGTACAGAGAATTAATAAGATAATGCACATAAAGCAGTTACACAGTCCGCTACTTACAAAGACTCGATGAATGGAAATTGTTATTATTGTGACTTTTGTGTTCATAACTTCCATAAAGTAGAATCACAGGTAGAAAAGACAGATAGTTTTATGAATGTGGTATAAAGTCCAAATATATTCCAAGCAAGCAATGGCTTTAAAAACTGACAGCTCAAAAGAGATGAAGTTAATTGTGTCCACTGGCAAGAGAAACCTCAAAACACATACATCTGTTCCCTGTGACTCTCCATCCTGCCAATGTGATGTGGAGCCACGTAGCCCAACATAATAACCAGACAGATCAATAAATTTAAAACAAGAATTCCCACATGAGGTAATTCAGGGGGAGAAAAACCCATCAAATTGGATTGTGACATAAAGGGCTTCTGTGTGCGTGTTGAAAATATCTGTAAGTGATTTTATATGACCTAAAGCAGAATACCAAGAGCCAGCAATTACATAAATAATGGAGCAGAAAGATGGCATAGAGTATTTAAGGCTTTTCAAGACAATGAGTAAGCAGAAAGCTGCCATTCGAAATGAGAATGTCTAAACCAATTCTACAAGGAATTGATTAGCTGATCTTTTGATTTACTCGAAACACTTGGCCAAACGGCTTTCAGAAAGATAAACACAACTGTCTCCACTGGAGACTTACAGGTAAGTTCCATCTTGAATTAAATAAGAACTCACTCACAACACATTTCATAGCCGATTATTTAATTTTATAGACTTTCTTTCTTAGGTGAATTGCAGAAGAATGCTTTCTTGATTAGCATAGAAAAGACTAATACATTCAGATTATTTTTCATTGTTAGTATAAAAAAATCAAAAACAAATTCATGTTACAGATGATCCTGTATAGAATGCAAAATCCCTGCAAATAGAACTTGATCTTATTCAAAATGGGAAATTCCCCATCCTAATGCTAACCTCTTTACTCAATCAATACTTCAACTAAAAGGAACCCAGAATCCTAGAAATTGAACCAGTGAGCTCTGGTTAAGCAGTCCACATGGAACCTTTTGTTTTTGAAATGGTCCTGTTGCTACTGAAGAGGTGCTGTGCTCCCCTCCCGGGGCAACCATCCCACCTTCAGGTCCTGCTGCAAGCAGGGCAGCAGCTTTCCTTAACTGATTGCTGCTGGTTCGGCTCCTAATGACTTTCCTCAATTCACATTCTGTGTGCTTCACTTTTGGCTGACACAGCAAATGCACACACAAGTTTGCAGCACAGACGGAGTCAGAGACTTGAAACAAAGAAGGCTCATTGATTATTTATTTATTTGTTTGTTTGTTTGCAATTCGCTCCTTCTGATGGTCAGGATTTCAATGGCTAGGTGCCGGGAAAGCACTGGAACAAATCAATTTGCAATATCCTCTGGGATCACAGGGCATTGGAAAGGGGTAATAAGTCTTTGTAAAGAACAAAACCTGCCTGAAAGAGGCCTCCTCGATTTCTGCAAAGCACAGCATAAAACAGGAAAGCCTAACAGAAATATTACACCTGATCCCAGTGCATCGATACCATTTTGGATTCTGTTCCAATTGATTGTCATCAATGTGTTTCAGAAACGCTGTTGGAATCACAGTCTAAGGAGGTTGAAGATTGTGTCTGAAGAAATAAATACACAAGAGAGGCTTGGGAAACTATCTTGTGAATTTGAACCCTTTGTGTTATAGAATCCAGACTATCAGGAGGATTAAATCTTATCAGGAATTTGTGTTTCAACATGAATAAGAATATATGTTAATAATTTTTTGGCACTGAAGTATTTGATAAATAAGGTTTGATATTTCTTTTTCTAGAGATTAGCTAGAGTAGCAGAGGCCATCATAAGCTCCTGGTTTTGCACAGAATAAATTTCTTTCTTCTTCACTTCATATACAAAGTCATTTATAAGCAAGCCTAGACCGCCCGCCCTTCAAGCTGTATCATTTCCTTGAGACTTCCAAATCTTTTACTCCAGCCAACCAGAAGTACTTCTATAGAAGTATTTATTGATTCATTCATACACACAGGATCTCATTTATTTATCTAAACCATCTTATAAGGTAGGCAGAGTGAGCTTTCTCATTACCACCAAAGCAGAGACATAAATGCTATGGTATTTGAATTTCATTCTTGAAGGAGATGGAAATTACACAAAGGACATGAAAATTCAAGGAACTTCATCATCGAATTGACTTGTTATGGATTTTATTTTTTAAAAAAATAGCTCTGGAGGCATTAGACTACACGAAGTGCAATAAGAGAGCTAATAGTGAACACAGAGGATATCGTAATGATCCAAGAAAGGACTAATAAGAGTCTAAATGAATCCTGTGGTGCTGGGAGCAGACAAATATGAAAGCAATCTGGGAGACATTCAAGAGGCACAGTAACAAAGGGCTTGGCAAGTAGCTAAAAAGGAAGCGAGAGGCAGGAAGGCATCAAGAAGATACCTGCTTTTCAGGTTCTAGTAACTAGAAAATGTGTTACCATTCACTGAAAGAGGAAGTATAGAAAATACGATTAGGTGGGGGTAGGATGATACTTTTACATGTTCTGTTTTAGGTACCCAGTGTCATCCATGGTGAGATGTGATCAGCCTGTTTAACACATGAGTCTGAGCTCTTCTGAGAGAAAACATCAAAAATGAATTAATATAAAGTTTCTATTTTCTTCCATTTCTGTCCTGCCCTTTTATGCTCACCTGACTGATCAAAGACTTTAAGTGCTAATATCTTTTAACACCAATTTAGAACAGTTAGATAATGAAATATAAGCAGGTGTTGTTGAGCTGAACAGATTGGTATAGCCTTCATGGAGAGCAGTACAGCAGAATGAGTCTCAAAGTATGCTCACTCTATGTGATAGATTTTAAAAAACTGAAAGTTACAATGGTTTGGAGCATCAGTCAAAACATGGAGCCTATTTCTCTACCCCTTAAATCAAGATTTGGCCAATTAACATTAGCAAATATGACCAAAGCAGAGGATGAGAGAGAGTGTGAACATTGAGGTTTGCCCTCTGGCACTGCTACAGGAGAACAAGCTGCCTTCCTAAAGGAGCAAAGACAATAGAGAGAAGCCCGAGCTGCCTCAACCATCTCAGCCATCTCGTCTTTCCTGGCCATCTCATCTTTCCTGGCCATCTCATTGGTGCCAAGTGACATCAGGGACACACTAATTGTGGTTTCTCAACCTGGCCAGTATTGACATTTGGGGCCAGGTTAGTCTCTGTTGTGGGGTCACCTGGGCACTGTAAAAAGTGTAGCGGCAGGTCTAGCCCCAACCTACTACATGCTAATAGGACTCCTCCTCCCCACACTGCGACAGCCAAAAATGTCTCCAGATACCACCAAAAATTCACTGGGGGTAGGCAGAGGGGCGAGATGACCACCAACTGAAAACCACGAACCTAGGTCATATATACTGTTGTAAAGAGATGTTCAGACATGCTTTTATAATTGCAGCAAGCAACATTATGTGTTTATTATACCATATACGCTATGACATATTCCATATGGATTATATCGTTGCATTGTTATCTCAAGCATAGGAGGTAGATATTATTATTCATGTTTTACAGATTAGGGAGTTGAACTGCAGAAAGGTTAAATAAATCAAGTTTTTCTAACTAGTAAGTACTAAAACAAGGATCTGAATGTAGTCAGTCTATTTCTGGTCTAACTGAAGTAGCTGTCATTCAATTCTGACTTCTTATTATGTACTAAAATCAGATTATAAAAGGATAGGTATATTGTGGTAGCCTTTCATTTCTTAACAGCAGACTTAAATATAGCCTGAAAAACCACGCATTAAATTGTTAATACTAGTTATCACCACTGGGTGCTAGAATCACCTACACTATCTCTATCTTTACAGTAAATAATACACATCTGCCTGCCTCCAAAGAAGAGCAGAGTCAGCGCAAGAGAGTGATATAGATACAAAGAAAAATAAAAATGAAACAAATACTGGTAGCAGTGCAAAGTGCAGCATGCAAATTAAGAAGAGAATATTTCTGATGAGAAGCATCTGAAAAGATGCAGGGAGTTAGTGGGTTCTGAAGGCTAGTTAAAACTTTGGCAAGTACACATGGAACAAGACAGTCTGATGTGGGAGCAGGAATATGAAGAGCACGCTTGAAGAAAGACAAGAATTCTGATGTAGCTTGAGCAAGTAGCAGATGCAGTGGTGAACAGTCTGGGGCTTACTGCTAGCAGATACTAAGTATCAGAATCAAGAGCTTTGATTTCATGATGAAGTACTGAGCACTACTGAAAGAATGAGGTGATGGTTAGAGAAATAATGAAAGATGAGAGACAGATATAGATAGAAGATAGACAGAAAGATAGTAGTATTTACAAAGAATTGGAGCGACACAGACAAGGAACCATTTAGGACACAAGTGAAAAAAATATATTGTCCAAATGATGATAGTGGCAAAAAAAAAACCAAAAAAACAAGAAATACTAGTAGGAAGAGAAGAGAATAGAAGCTTAGCAACATCATTTAAGGGAAGATGGAGTCAGATAAATTAGAAAAGTAGACTGAAAAAGAATTCATGGAGGCAAAAGGAAAATAAGAATTCATGGAGGCAAAAGGAAATCTATAAAAGACAATGCTAAGGAAGCCATTTGAAGAGCCAACATGAATGTAGAGTGACAGTCAAGTTTGTATTAAACATTTGACTGACAAAGCGAAGATGAAGGAGGCAGGTAAAAGGCGGAAGGAGAGATGCAAAGACAGTGAGATGAAAGGGTCAAAACATCAGGTTCTGGAAGTGGGAACAGTTCAATCAATCCATACTGTTATTAATAGGCATCAACATGAACCGATTTTGATATAAGCTTTTTTAATCAACATGGCGCCAGTAGAGAGATCAATAGAAAAACTAGCTCTACTGATAGCCTCTCAACATCTGCCTTCCATTTTCCGAGTTCTTTTCTCTGTTCTACTCCCAATACTCAAAAGGATTCTTACAGTCTCCCTATCTCAGATGCTATCCTTTTCATATTGGGCTTTGACAGGAACAACTAAATGGCAGAACATTTTGCGGGAACTCATCCTGAGAGATGTCTTGTTACCAAAATTAGATTTCAGCTCTTATCAGAAAGCTCAAACACAAAGTCAATGTTTATTGTTCTTTTATAGCTATGACTTTCTACTTAAAACATAATCTGCTCCATGACGCCCCTCCACTCCTCAGCATGGGCAAAATTCTGTAAAAGCATATTATTTTTTTCCAAAAAAGACATCGAGGAAGGCTCAGGTAAACTCAGAATTCACAATATCACAGGCCTTGGCATTTCCCAGGATTGTTAAAGAAGTACATGCTCTGGTATTTCAGGTGTTTAAATCAAGGCTCTCATTAGAAGCATCAACTGTATGACAGATAGATAGATAGATAGATAGATAGATAGATGGATAGATCATACATACACATCATATACGTATATCATATACATGTATAATTATTTTTTATTTTGCTTTTATACAAATAGAATTTTCATTACCATACTCCATTCCTTGAGCAAGAGTAAACCAGAATCATTGAGAATGCCACTTTGGAGCTAGCTTACCACATATCAAGTCCTAGTTCTACTAAGCATTTGTATGCTTAGTAGACAAGTTATTTAACCTGTTGCTTCCATTTTCCAAATTGTTAATTGGTACTGTGAGAAATGAATGGTACTTTGAGTTCTTATTTCTCCACCCATTAGTGAAATTGAACTGTGTCCCTTGATGCACTTATTGATTGTTTCAATTTTATCTTTTATGAATTGTCCTTGTTCTTACATTTAGCTTAGTTTACTATTGCCTATTTCTTATTTTGTAGCTCTTTTTGATAGCATGTTAATTAACCCACTTTAAAGAATACACACTGCTGTAGTTTTCCTAAATTTTAAGGTTTTGCTGTTCACATAAACTAGTCAATGGTCAGTGAATCTGCATAACGGCTCCAAATCAAGCTCTGGCCTCAGTTTCCCCATCTCAGATGCTTTCTCTTTCATATTTGTCTTTGACAGGATTTGTAGCTACTGCAATGTGAGCATTCAATGTAAATGCATTAAGAGATGTGCATATTTCCTATCATAAAATGAATGTCTCTATGAATCTTTCTCTTTTTCTTTTGCGGTGCTGGGGATCAAATTCAGGGCCTGGTGCTCGGCTAGACCAGCGCTCTACCACGGAGCTAAATCTCCAGCCTCTATGAATCTTTCTAAAATGAGACAGCATCACATTAATCGTATACTTTTCCTGAACGGTGATCTCTGGATCATCGTAATTTACTATCTTCTTGTGAGCCCCATTTTTCCGGAATAACCTAACATCTCAAAGTGGCACATTCCTCTGTGATATCTTGTGGGAAGTAGAATAGATTCAGTAAGTTTATACAGTTTCTGAGAAGACCAAGGTTCTAGGATCCCGGTGGCTTTTAATTATTTCAGACCAAGCCTGGTACCACTCCTCAAATGCTTACTAGATCGAGAATCACGCTATCTTATGTCTATTCCTTTTTTTCACCAATGAAATAATAAGCTCAGTTGTCATTTTTCATTTTGCTTTTCAGGAGTCCCAGTGTGTTCTTGGACACAGAACGAGGCCATTTGGCATCTCTCCCTGTGAGTAATGATCTATTTACGGGCCTGCTTCTCTGGCACATTTCTCTTGACATAATTCTTGAGAAACACACAAAAAAAGAAGAAATGAAGTTAGGCCAAATGGCATCTAAGCCTAGAAAATGGGATGAAGAAGCAGGTGATTCATTCTGTTAAATTTCTTATTTATTTGTTAATTGGCACATAATAAGTGTACATATTTACAGGGAAGAGTGGAAGATTTCAACACATGTATACAATATGTGGCGACTTATGAGCTTGTTCTGTGGATTAGGCTGAGGTCTGCCAGTATGGTGTACTTTGAGGAAAATTACAAGACTCACTTAAACTAAATAAAACATTTATTTCAATAATAAAGATTCAGTTCCTGAAGATCCTAGTAATATCATAACCATGATCAATAGCCCAAGTAAAAGAAACATGGTAGTAATCAAAATGGGCAAGAAGAAAAAGAAAGTGAAGTGCTGCTCAAAGACAGGAGGAGGCTGTGTGTGGGGTGTGTGGTGGGGCACACTTGCAATCTCAGCTACTCCAGAGGCTGAGGCAGGGTGACTGCAAATCAAGACCATGTCACAAAGTGGGCAAGGCCTTGTCTCTAAAAGAAGAGGAGGAGGAAAATGGTGGCAGGCATAATGGCCCATGTATATGACCCCAGCACTCCAGGAGACTGAGGCAGGATTGCAAATTTGAGGTCGACATGGCAACTGTAGTGAGACCCTGCCTCTGAATGAATGAATACATACATACATGCATACATATGTACATACATACATGAGACAGGGGACGTAGCTCAGTGTGAGGCCCTGGATTCAGTCTCTAATAACACACACATGTACACACACACACTCACAAAGGAGGGAGATTCAAGACAGATTATAGTCACAGATGTATTTGGAGACAGAGTTAATCTGCAGCATCAGTATTATAAAGTATGGGTTTTTTTGGTTTTTTAGTTTTTGTTTTTTGGGTTTTTTGTTTGTTTGTTTTTTGGTGCTGGGATCAAACTCAGGGCCTTGCACTTGCTAGGCAAGCACTTTAATTACTGAGCTAAATCCCCAGCATATGAAAGTATACTTTTAAAAAAGCACATGTGATAAGCATCAGATGGTGAGAAATCACATGATTCAGATCTGAAGGCAGAATTGTGCCGGTCTCAACAAGGATGAACAATGAAAGGAAAGAAAAGCTGAAGGGAGACCACAGTAAGAAGAAATGGAGGCTGTTTGGCTAATGAAGGAATGATGTGTTCCTGACTCAAGCCACGGACCAGCCACACAGAAAGCCAGAGCAGGGATGGAGGACAAATACACACCAGAGAAAAGACAGTTCGCTTCCCACGGTGCTCAGATACACCCCTGACGTCTTTAATGTGATTTCATTTTTTAATGGGTAGATGAAGTCATTCAGCAGCCTCCTACTGCGCAGCTAATTCTGACCCACAATGATGGACAAATGCAGGATGTAACTTCAAAACAGAGAGCTGAGCGTCCAGAAGAGTCAAGGAGGAGTACTGCAAGGATTTCCCAGGAAGAAAGGAACGAAAATCCCTTAATCTAGAAGTCAAGAAATGATCAAAAGGACTAGGTGTACACGTGTGGGAGGAGGGCCCTCAAGATGAAAATACGATTCAAACTAATAATTCTGAGGAACGAAAGATGAATCACCTACACAAGCCAAAGCGACTGCAGGAGGGGATCTTCAGGGACCACACGCTAGAAAGGACACATAACCAAACTAAAAGCTTTAAAAGAAAATAAGTACAAGGATTTGTAAGATCACTAATATCAAGAATAAACTAGAGGCTGAGGAAATGTTGGGAGAGGAAAAGAAGAATCTGGTGGATTTTGTAAGAATAAGAGAGATAAAGAAGAACTGGGGTTGATGATAGAAAAGAAAAAAAAATAGAACTCAGCAATTTTCCAGCTATGCTGAGGGGAGTGGGGCAATGAATATTGTACTCTGGATGTGGGAGTCACCCACCAGGGATCAGCTCTAAAGGCTGCCTGAAATGGGCAAGAAAATAGACAAAGACAACAGCAACACAAAGTAAGGGCCAGAAGACCAGGAAAAGGCCAGAGGAAAGAGATAGATAGGTAAGGCACGTGTTTGACAGGTCCTTGTGCGGTACACTTAGATACACGTGCATATTTAAAAAGGTCTGTTTTGCCAGATGTGGTGGTGCATACCGGTAATCCCAGCACTCGAGAGGCTGAGGCAGGAAGACTGCCGTGAGTTCAAGGCCAGCCTGGACTGTACAGTGAGTTCAAGGCTAGACCCTGGAAGGACATAGTTAGACCTGTCTCAAAAACACCAAAAAATGTCTAATTTGGATTCTGTAGAAGTGAACCAGTGTTAGCTAGTTAATATGAATGTCTATAATGCTGAAAGAAGTTTCTTTGTTAGGTATCAGTGTCTGTATCCTAAAGGTGTTGCTGATATTTTTGTATTTTTATAATCCAACATTAAGGCAATGGGAAGGCAAGTGACATTTGTTGAGAATGAACACTGTGTCAGAGATTTATAGACAGCTCAAATATTCCTTACAACAGTCATCAGGTAAGTGTTTTCAGAGGAGATTGAAGGTTAAAAGGTTAAATATCTTGCCCAGGTCAAAGCTAGTAAATCAAATCTGCAAATCATCTGTGGGAATCCAGAGCCAGGATTTCCTATTATTCTATACTATGTCCTTGGGATAGTGCAATGGCATCAAAACTCTTCACGTATCAGGCAACATCACGGCTTCTCCCTTGTACGGCTTTGGAGATGACCTCTTTTCTGGCCCTGTCTTGCTAAAAACATGCTTCTTTAAAACCATCATTTGAATCTCTAATCCAGCGCATTTTTTGGCTGGCTCTGTCCCTACCTATTGCCAATTAAGAATCCAGCTTCCAACTCTAGAATGCTCAGAATCTTTCCATTCATTCATCGCTGTTTTACTTCGCGGTCTCCTTCACTTCCACTTATTTACTACACTGCCATTTACTCAGCCATCCAACAAATATTTACTGCATACGTAAATATGTCTCATACATCAAAGAAAAGGAATATGCCCAGTTTCAGCTGTCGCCTGTCAGGACCTCTGCCAACCTGTTCAGGTTTTGTCCTGGCTGCTCACCCACTTGGATTTTCATGATGATTTTTGTCAAAATGCTTGTTGTTGCTTTGACACGGACCCTAACTTTGGCACTGACTTCAGGGCTTTCAAACCACTCGGCCATATCTGGAATGTCTGCTCCCTTTACCTTTTCCATTTTCCTCTGGCAAGCAGCCCCCATTTTCACCTATTTACAGTTTTACAATCAAGGCTAAGAACCTTCTTAGCTCTTTTGGGTAACCTCAGACACTCTTCATAGTCAAAAGGGAATACAATAAGCATAAATTCAGGTAAGTAATTTTGGGCATATTGGGCCAAGCGACTCCTTGTACGAATGCTGTTATGTTAACCATAGAACACTCCTTCCATATCAAAAACAAACACGCTCGATCGTAGAGTGGTTTATATCCTCAGCCAGCATGAGCATTCTCCTCAGAGTCATACTCTACACTTTGGTTTTCAACTGACGTTGCTGAAAGAGTTACTTCATCTCCCTTTATGAAATGATAACGCAGAATGATTAATAATATATTAATAGTGAGTACTTGTGAAGAATTTTAGAATATATTTTCTTGTACATTTTCTCTAAATAATTCTTTTTAAATTATTCTTGTCTTCATTTTACAAGTGAAGCAATTAAATCTCAGTGAAGTTAAGGTAATTCTCAGACCACACAGCAATACAGTTGAGACCCACACTCGGATCTTTCAATTGAAACTTCACATTCTTCCCACTACACTCCACCCTGTCCAGGTTATCTCTAAGTTCCCTTTCCAGGGAACCAATATGGATAGCCAGGTTGTCCAAGGGAAAGGGCAGGAGCCCCACATTCAGGATCAGTGGCAAGGACTGCCTCAGAAGACCAAGGGAATAGACAAAGACAAAAGAGAGGGGGCAGCCGCTCTGGAAAAAGGGTCAGAACACTGAGGGAGTGTCAGAGAAGAAAGTGTCCTGGGTGAAGTCCACATCCAGCAATGGATAAGGTGGAGTTTGTGTTTCATCTCCTATTACTATCTCCTATTATTATCTTCGACTCATATTTTAAAAGCACTAAATCACTTTCACTTATGAAATATTATTCAGGGAATTATAATTCCATTAAGCTTCTTTTTGGCAAAAAAAAAAGTATAATTATTTAAGCCACAGCCGTTTCCTAAATTCAAATGAAGAAATAATTCTGAACTATTCTTAAGATTTTATTTTAGTGGTACATTTCAGATATACATAATGATAACATTCGTCAAAGGGAATTAGTACCTGTACATGATATAGCTTGTTGTTTCTTTTTTCCCATTCTGTTCCCTCCCTTCAGTCCCTCCTCCCCTCTTTATTTACAAAAGTTTTGTTTCCATTTTTCTCTGTCTATTCTTTTTTCTTGTCCCCTCGTTCCTTTCCCCTCCCCCTCCCTTAGATTAAGACAAGTTCTCAAAAAACTCTCTTTGGTGCCAGATGAAGGCAACTTATCATTATCTTCAAGATGGGTTGGGGGTAATCTAGCAGGAGAAAGAAAAACAAGACATTGGGAGGTAGATCTCCCTTCGATAGAAGGATTTAGTGGGCCAGAAAAATTCTCAGGTAGAAGTGTTTCTTGATGTGATCCGTACATGTCTTCCAAAGGAACAAGAAAGAGGAAGAAAAGTCCTGGCCTTACAAACTACCCCTTTGGATTGATCATAAGGAATTTTAACTTCAAGGGCAAAGGCAGAGGGACAAAGATTGATACCAAGGTGAGAGTCTGAGTGGAAGAAGGAACAGACCCTTTGGTAAAAGGCTATGTGTACAATTTCCTCCTCTAGGTGCCCTATTTGGAAAAGTTGCTAATTATCTGGCAAATTCTGATTTGTTCTCCAGCCACTTTAATTTTCTTATAATGTCAGGCAATCTATTCACCCCATTCCGAATGATTAAACTTCTCTTCTTTTAGTTCTGTGTATATAAGTTCTATTTATTGCAGAGGTACAGAAGTTAACTTGTCACTATTTGCCCCCAGACTTGCTCTTCCTGATGACACTTTAAAAAGGCTGATACCTGTTAAGAGTGTACAGCATCATATTCTCTTTTAATATAGCCAGAACTTAATTTTGTATTTCTCTTTAATTACTTTGGCAAAGTTCTTCCATATAGTTGATATTTAAATGAGGGAAAACTTCTGCTCAAAACACAAGAACCATATAACACCCAATAATTGTTCTCTAAAAATATCCACAGAGATCAGGACCTGAGGTTACATGTTCAGGCAATGCTGCCACACTAGAAATGCCAGGCGCAAATTCAGGGAAGCCCACAGCTTCTTCCCAGTCCCCAGTCCCCCAGAGCTGCCTCTGGCTGCTCTACCCTGGACCACAAAGACCACAGCAAAGTGTACAGAACATATGTCAACTTCTCACTCAAAACCGAACCTCGTGACCACGGATAACCTTCTATTTGAAGATTTCAAGATAGATAGATTTCCTGTACAAATGTACATTTTCTCAACAATGGTTCATATATAAAGATAAGGTACATATGCTAAATATTTTCTGTTTTCCAAAGGTATTTTCTTTCCTCCCTTCATCTGTGTCCGGTTAGCTTATTTTGTTGGAGCACTACACACCTGTGTCTTTATATGAAACGGAGTTTGATTTCTATAGGTGCCCTTTAAATTCACCTTCTTGCATATAAACTGCGCTCCTAAACCTGGACATCTCTCCCATGTAGATGGAGGAAGGATGCAGGATCCAGCTCAATTTAAAAGAATGTTTTAATGTTTCCGGTTGTCCAAAGTGAAACAGAACGTTTCATGCATAAATAAGCCGCCTGGCATGTGCCCTAACTACCAGAGCCCCGTGTGCCTGGAAGCCAGGAGTCGTGGCTGAGACGCCCTGCTGCATTCAGAGCAACCTCGGGGCCCAACTCCTTGCCTTGCGATCAGAATCACACTGGATCCCCGGCGCGAGCTCACACTTTTAGATGTTCTCTTGCTTTCTACTTTTTGAACTTATGATCGCTACTGGTTTCTTACTGGTTCAAAACACTGTTCTGTCTTCTAATTCATTTATTCAGTAAATTTTAATTAAATTTATAGTGCGACAGGCACTCTTCTAGGTTGTGGAGGTGTAACAATGAATAAAATACACAAATTCCCTCCCCTTGCTAGGTTTGTATTCTACTGGGGGAGACAGGACAAACAGACAAGTAAACATCTATATGAAAAGGTTTATCAGTACTAGTGAGGAAATATAAATTGGAGGAAAGAAGCAAAAATCAATGGGATGAGTGTTTTGGACTTGTCAGGGAAGGCCTGTCTGGATAAGGTAATGGGAAAGAGAGACATGCTTATTTTTGCAAAGAGGGTTTTCCAGATGGCATTAACAAGTGTAAAGACGAGGTGAAAGTGTAGCTGGGATGTCTGATGAGCATCAAGGTTACCCTCTCTGCCCCAGCTCCCAGGATACCGGCCAGCCACAGCTCACACCTAGCTGGCTTCTACCTTGAGTACATCCGTATGGTCACCAACATGGGGAAGACTGGAGCCCTGACCCTGGGGAGGGGAGGCTGCACACCTCGTCATTACGTAGCGTCTGTGTAGTCTGTGTCTGTGTCTGTTACGTAGTGTGAAAGGAGAGACCCCAGCATGGAGTGGGTACCTCAGATTCTTATCACAGATTCCATGGTTCTGTGCAAGCATATGTGCAAATCTACATATGAATAACCTACCAGGAAAACAGAGAGAGAGAGAAAGGAAGAAAGCAAGGAAGGGAGAGAAAAAGGGAAGGAAGGAAGGAAGAAGAAGGAAGGAAGGAAGGAAGGAAGGAAGGAA
>PVJO010027036.1:0-20251 GCA_004026905.1 Hystrix cristata | reverse complement strand
TTAAGATTCCATCTCACTCCAGAAAGAGCTGTGTATATGGAAAAATAAACCAATAACAAATGCTGGCGGGGCTGTGGGGAAAAAGGAACACTCCTCCACTGTTGGTGGGAATGTAGACTGGTCCAGCCACTGTGGAAATCAGTGTGGAGATTCCTCAAAAAACTACAACTAGAGGTTCCATTTGACCTAGCTATTCCCCTACTGGGGATCTTCCCCGAAGAATTAAAATCGTCATACCACAGGGATGTATGCACAACCATGTTTATAGCAACACAATTTGTAATAGCTAAGTCTTAGAAACAGCCTAAATGCCCAACAACCAAAGAATGGCTAAAGAAAATGTGGTTTTTCTATGCAATGGAGTACTACACAGCCATAAAAAGGATAAACTAGAGTCATTCATATGTAAGTGGATGTGCCTTGAGAACACACTTTTAAGTGAAATAAATCAGACACTCATGAGTACACATCGAATTGTTTCTCTGATATGGGAAACCATAACTGTAAATAAGGACAAAGAGGTGTAATAGATATTATATAAAAGGAAGATAATATACAAAGGAGAGGAGTACTAGGAAGAGAGAAGGGGGAAAAGCAGAAAGGCAACAAAGGAAAGAAAAGGGAAAGAGAAAATATGAAAAATTATGAATAAACCTGCTGTAAATAAGGAGGGAGGGAATGGAGGGGAGGGGTGGGGAAGAAGGAGGAGAACCAAGATGCATCATGTACAGGTACAAAATAAATGTGATGAATGTGATCATTATATGTAAAATGTACCAATACATGTTCTTGGTTTAAAATTTTAAAAAAAGGTACTAGATTCACAAAGCTTTCTCTGCCTACAGCAGTAACCTTTCCCTATCTCCCACTTGCAAGAATTCTTTCAAATAAAGTCTTTCCTTACTAAATCAGATTTTTTATTTGAATATGTATGCATATATATATATGTTATATATATGGTTATGAGAGTATGGAGAAAAATGTAGAATACATGTCAACAGAAGTAACTTTAAAGGGTTGAGGATACTAAGTGCTAATTTGTTCTCAGTCTATGCCTGTTTGATGACACCTGGAATAAAAGGGAGAGGGAAGGGTTTAATCCTTGTTAAGTTTATGTAATATTGGAACAAACTATACCATCTACCCTTTCTTTTCCTCTTACTTGAAAGCAGAATGGAAAATTTTTTAAGTGACTTTTGTCTATTCTTCTATAGTGAGAGCTCCTGTATCACAAGAACCCTTATTCAGGGGTTGGGAATTTAGCTCAGGTGGTAGAGCACTTGTCTAGCAAGCCAAGGCCCTGAGTCCGATCTCTAGCACCACAAAAAAAAAAGAAGCCTTCTCTAAAAGTTTATTTTGTTACAACCTTTTACATACTGTACCTAACAAAACATGATCTATATTAGCTCTATATAAAAGTCTTTGTGGCTTGGGGTTTTTACATGTATCATTTTTATAACCTTCCAAGAACTAAACACATTATATGATACCGTTGTAAATTTTTTTGGTCAGTGCTTTAGTTCAGGATTGGCAATAAGTTATTTCTAAAGGAGGTCTGAAAATGAAAAGTATGGTTTGATTTTATAAAATGAGTTGCTATTCATTAAGGATTTTTGCTTTTGTAAACATTTCTCCAAAAAAATTTGTCACTTGATATTAATATTAGCTTTGCAAAAATGACTGACATTTAATAAAAATTGACAAATTAAAAAGAAAAAAAAGAAAGAAAAAAATTGAGGAGGTCTGAGGGTGTTGCTTAGTAGTAAGAATGTGTGCTTAGCATATTTTTAGCATGCTGGAGGCCATAGGTTTAATCCCCAGTCTAAAAAAAAAATAGAGAATGGTAGAAAGACATAAAAGATTTTATTACCAGGCATACTAGCATGTGCCTGTAATCCCAGCACTCTGTGAGGTTGAGGCAGGAAGATCACAAACTCTAGCTCAGCCTGTGCAATTTAGGGACTTACTGAGACCCTGTCTTAAAGTAAAAAAAAAATTTAAAAGGCTGGGAATGTAGCTCAATGTAAAGCCCTGGGTTTAATCCCCAGTACTGGAAAAAAAAAAAAAAGTAATAGTGGTAGTACTTTCCAGTATTGCTCCAAAATGAGCTCATCTCCTTACTGAGCAGTCTACATTATTTTGGTTGGTATCCAGATTAAAATATATTAGTTGGTCTATGGGCACCAATCCACATGTTTTTGTCAAAGGAAATTTACTGTAAAAAGTATTAGGTGGAGCTGGGGATTTAGTTCAGAGGTTAGAGTACTTGCCTTGCAAGCACAAGGCCCAGAGTTTGATCCCCAGCACCAAAAAAAAAAAAAAAAGTATTAGATATTGTGGATTTTGCACATAATACCCTTACTTAAAGGTTACAAAATACAGTCAACAACAGCTGCTGAGCAATTTTCAAGACTCAAAATTTTGTATTATCTATTGTATGTCTTGAATCACCCCCAAATCTTTATGACTTCAAACAGTCATTTAATTATCTCTGGTGGTTTTTATGGGCCAGGAGTTTAGAGAGGTGTAGGCCAATCGATTCTGGCTCCGGGTCTCTCAAGGAAGATAGTTAGAAGACAAATGAAGTTAGAAGCAGAGGGTGGAGTGGGAGGTTAGAGCTCTTCATGTGATGTCTAATTGTAGACTACAAGGTCTTCCTCACAGCCTGATGACTTCACAGTGTTTGGTCTGCTTACTTGGCAGCTGGTTTCCCCACCACACCTAGGAAAGTATCAAAGCATATTGAAAGAAAAGAGTCAAAGCATATTGTCAATGTCCTCCAACCAAAGACCATCATAAAGCCTCTCCTCACTATATGGGGGTGTGTGGGGATGTGTGTGTGTGTGTGTGTGTGTGTGTGTGTGCGCGCGTGTGTGTGTGCAGAAAGCAAGGGAAAAAAGCTCCACTTAAAACGTAAAAAGAACTGTAGCAAGTGTGATATAGTCCCTTTATGAAATGTATGCTTTTGTGTAAATATATAAAATTAAAGGATGGATTTACATGTTAATGAATCTATGTAGTTAAACAAGTTAAATTTATTACTCTTTATAGTAAAAGAGAATACACACCATGACGGAACAGTAGATGTCTTAGAGTATCACTCCACCCTAATCATGAACCTCCTACAGGACCTGAACTTCCACCCTGTCTTACTTAACCTAATTTCTACCCCTTCCTAATCTTGTTGATCTCTGAGGACAGGATCCCTATAGGCCAGATGTCCCCATTCAGGTGAGCTGCCCAAAACTGGCTGAATCTCAAATGGCTGCCTCAGTGCCCACCAGACAAGCTCCAATTTCATCATAGTGCCGTCTACATGCTAAATGACACATACCCCAATACTACCCCAGTTAACAATTGCCATGACAGTGATCAGAAAGAACCATAAAAAGAGCAAAACTAGGTGGTGCCAAAATTCCTAAAATCTTCTCCCAGTCCCAGAAAAACCATGAATATTCCTCGCCTTTATTAGCCTATTCCTCCTCCTCATTTATTTTATGTTATGTGTATAACTGCCCAATCAAGAAGTTGATTCTCCATGTTATCTACCACTTTTTTCATTCTTGGCCAAGAATAAGTGTCCTTTGCTGCTCGGTGGGTGTCTAGTCTTGTTATTGGTTCCACAATTCCAAGGGGGAAAAGGAACCCAGTTTGGGGTCAGAAATTGGTAACAAGAGGGTATTAGAAAGAACTTACTACAGTCAGCTAGCTATTTGTACCCGTGAATTCTGCATTCTTGGAATCAACAAGCCAAAAATCAAAAAACAGTTGAACCCATGCCTTCACACTGAGCTATATCCAATAGCCCTTTCTTTTCTTTCTTTCTTTCTTTTTTTTTTTTTTTAAAGACAGTATCTTGTTAAATCAGTAAATTGCCTAGGCTAGGCTCTAGCTTGTGAGCCTCCTGTTTAGCCTACTGAAGTGCTGAAATTACAGGCATGCATCACCATGTTCAGCTTCAAAAACAATTTTCTTATGGTTTTTTGAGACAGGGTCTTGCCAAGCCAACTTTGAGTTTGAGGCTGGCCTCAAACTCATGGCGATGCTCCTGCCTCAACCTCTCATGTGCTGGGATTACAGGGATGAGCAACTATGCCCAGTTTAAAAACAATTTTTTTAAAAAAAATTGCATCTGTATTGAAGAGGTACAGAGTTTTTTCCTTGTCCTTGTTCCTTAAGCAGTGTTGTATACCAACTATTTGCATACCATTTAGAGTGTATTATATAAGTAATCAAGAGATGATTTATACTGTAGGATATCTTTCCTCCAGGTTATATTTTTGGCTGCTTTGTCAAAAATCAGATAGCCAGGCCTGCCACAGTGAGACCCTGCACCTGGGAGAAACTGAAGGCCCCAGACCCAGGGTAGAGCTCACAGACTCAGCAGCAGGTGGAGATCTGTGCACTGGTGCAGGAGATGCACGATTTTATCACAGCAGTTTCGGCCTAGCAGTGGGCCCGGGGCACATCTCCCCTCCTCCTAACACTGTGCAGGCTCCTACAGCTGTGAGACTTAGATGTGACCCATCTCAGTTTTAGTATTAGTCTCACTCATCTGTCCCACAACCTGGGGCAGCACAGCTGTTCCCAAGCCAGTGCTCACAGATGCAGTTCTAGAACTGCCCAGGTAACAGGCAGAGACCTGCACCCCAAGGGGACAGACTCATGTTCCAGCCTGCGTCACCACCAGGGCCTCAGTGCACCCCTGAGACAATGAAGGTCCTTGCAACTTTGAGATTCAGTCATGACCCAGGTAGCAACTGCCTAAGTGGCCAAAACCCTACCTTCACCAAAACTGCCCTAACCCGCAAGCAGCACAGTATGGTACAAGATCCCATTTGCTGGGGGTAGGACAGGGTAGTAAGCCAAGACTTTGCCCCGGAAGCTAATGCTGGGCAGGTCCCAGTGGTCCCCATTCCCAGGCCTATGACAGAGTGTCTGGAACAGCTCCAGCGCCAGAGGAGGACACGGCCCCAGTCTATCAGACTTCCATTCCAGCTAGTACCACCTGCGACTGGTTGCAGTATTCTTGGAGCACTAGACTACCTCAGCAATAGGTACCCCAGAGCAGTATGGGTCTTGGTCCTACCTCAATGTTTTGGTAGTCTTGGCAGGCTGTGGGCTCAGAGTGTGACACAGTTAGACGCCATTGGTGGACACAAGTATTACAGTTGTGCCTTGTTTCACAAACTTAATTTGTTCCATGGTTCTGATCGAGAACCAAATCAGTCACAAACTGAATCAAATTTCCCCATAAGGTTCAGTGTCACCTGATGTGGAGTTTAGGAATGGAAGCAAAATTGTGCCAAAGACTTCTGTTCATGTACCAAATTGTTTGCAAAAAGAAGCATTTATGAACCAAAGTATCACTGTACCTAGGAGCCTAGGGCTGGTCCATCAAAGGTGACTGCGAAGAACCAGGCAGACTCCTAGAGTGCCAGTAGCTATGAATGAGCCATCTATCTAGGCCTGCTCCAGCCCCAGGGAAAGCTTGGAGGAACAGACTGTCCCTTCCAGGTATTTTCCTGTTTCTTTCTGAATAACACAACGACAGTACATTTGGAACAAACCTGGGATTGGATTGCCCTCTGGTACTGAAACGAAAACAACACAACAGTAACAGACTCCTGACAAATTGATATGGGCATCATCAATTGCTGAAATAGTAGAAGCGACTACAGTCTCGGAGAAAATAAGCAGCCTGCTTAGAATTTCTAGAAAGAGGCACAGACAAAGCCAGATTAGGAAACCTAACCTTTCAAAGTCCAGATGATGTCTCACCTGGAAAAAAATCAGGAGCTTTCAGAAAACCGTGACCTCACCTGATAAAATACCAGAAAATACCTAGGTGTGGTGTCACATTCCTGTAATTCCAACACTCAGGAGACTGAGGCAGGAGGATCACCAAGAGTGTGAGTCTAGCCTAGACTATATAGTGACTTCAAGGCCAGCCTGAACTACATAGGAAAACCCTGTCTCAAACCCCTCCTCCAAAAAAAAAAGATATCGGAAAATGACCAGGCAGTAATCAATATGTGATAGAGGTAGAGAATTTAAAACAACTGTTTTAGGGAAATTCGAGCGTCTTTCTGAGTACAGTCTCATTTGTAAAATGAGGATACTATTCCTTACCTTCCAGAGTAGTTACAATGATTATACAAGATAACATAAAAGCAGGTGTAGATAGATAATATAAAAGCACGTGCTCAGATAGAGAATTTAAAACAATAGTCTTGAAAACAGATAAATGTTCCAATACTTTAACAGGGAAATTTAACAAAGAGATGGAAGCACTTTTTAAAAATCAAACAGACTTTTGTGCTAAAAAATACAATCAGCAAAATTAAAAACACAATAGAAGGCAGGATAGATCAAACCAAAGAAAGAATTAGTGAGCTTCAAGACAGACCATTTGCAAATACACAGTTGGAGAGAAAAATGAATAAACAAGAGTAAAGATAGTGTATTGGAACTTTGAGACAGTATTAAAAGAGCAACTATTCTGGTTATTTTGATACAAGGAGGACTTGAGAATGCCAAAGGGATAGAAAGCTAATTCAAAGAAATAACAACATTTTTCAAACCTAGAAAAGGATGCAAATCCAAGTACAGGAAGGCCAAATGTCACCCACCAGTCAAATTTAACTCAACCAAGTCTACACCAAAACATCTTACAATCAAGCTCTCAAAGATGAAAGAAAAAGAGAAGATTCTCAAGGCTACGCAAGAGGGGGAAAAAAAAACCACGTGTAAGGTGTCCCAATTTACCTGATTTACCTCATCATGATATAGGGGAAAAAATATAACTCCCAACCTGCTAGATGTCAGTTACGCTGAGTTCGTGTTCCCCAAGGTCGAAGAATGAATTCTGAGGAACAAAAGAGGTTAAGAGTAGGAATTTTACTGGGAGAGAGAAAGAGAGCTCCTGAGAGACAGGAGGGGACCCAAGTGGGTTGCCAAAGAGCCCACCCTTCAGGGGAAGTTTTATAGAGCAAAACTGTGAGGTGGGTACGATGTGTGTAAAAATGATGATTAACCAATAATATTACAAGTGTAATCGTTTAGATAATAGTGATCCAATGGGGAAGAAAGTCACATAGTAAATCGGCAAGGAGAGAACAAGGACATTCCAGGGTGAGCTGGATCTGGAGATCTTCGTCGCCCTCCTGGGTGACCTAGACTTTATCAAATGTAATCTTCAATGCATTGTTTATCCCTCAACCAGGGGTGTGGCTCTGGTCTTTCCATCCTTATTTTGAGACCTGACCTTCAATGGATGCGCCTCCAGCCTCCAGCTATAGTTGTAGCATATTCTCCTCTTGTGTATTGACTCCATTGAGGGCCCAGCCCTGTCTGACTGCCTATAATGTTTCTGTGTTACTTTGCTGTCTATAATAATACTATTCTTTCTACTTTCATAATGTTTGTTTTAAAAAAGTTCATATTAAAAAGTTTTTTTTAAAGCACATAGCCACGAAGGAATATGGAAAAATCTAATTTTTAGCCTGCCATTCTTTGCAAATGAGAAGGGCACACTAGAAGGAAATTGGATGGAAATCAAGTGCTAAGGCATCGTGTTACCCACACAAACAAAGCACAGAAGAGATATAAAGTACAAAGCCCTGTGCCACAGCAGACTCCATATTGTATTGTGAAATACAATATTCATCTCCCTTGGATAGTGCAGAAGGTTATTTTCTGAGTTATTTTACCAGCCTTAGAGTTGCATCTTAGTCTCAGTGTTTACTAGCAATACAGGTTAGAGAGACTACTCCTGCATCTGGTAACCACTGCAAGTGTTAATTAATGCATTGGTTCTTTTTAGTTTTTCTCTCAAAGTCCACAAAGTCTGGGAATGACTTAGTGTAGCCCTCTTTACCAGTCTCCTTCTCACTGAAGAACAACTACATAGCTTCTGTTAAAAATGTCAAGGGGAAAAAATTAAGGAGAAAATGCACACTAGGAAGCTAGTGTTATCACCTAGACTTGTTGCATGTGAAATCTACATTCAAGATTATTGCCTTATTATTCAGATCCTTAAAGTGCTTTTGAAAGTTTTCCAAGCAAAAGCAAAAAGAGAAGCGGTCTGGACATTCAGGATGTAATGGAACATCATGTAAAAGTCCTGCTGTTGTAAAGTACGTAGGTAAGCATTTGAGAAATTTGGGTATATAGCATTGAGTGCACATAAAGATGATATTTTAAGCTCAAGAATGGACTAAAAGTCGTATTGAACTGCTGATAGTTTGGAGAAATATTGAAAAACTATAGTATCACAAAGAATTGAAAAGCCAAATACAGTGCCATCCTGAATCAATTGTATAAGCACTGTCTCTTAATGTTTCTTACGATTGTCCTGATAAACTCAGCCTACCCGTCAGCAAAAATTAAATGGCAGAGTTACAGAGATAGTACCGAGATGCTGCCTACTTTTACAAAACACTCTTCAAAACATTTTACTAATGCACTACAGTGTAGTCATAAATAATTAAAATCAAATAAATTCAAAATAGCTAAATAATTTAAATGCTTGTCAAAATAAATCAGCTAAGAGTATGCTGAGGTTTAACGCATTTTATTTTCATGCTTCGATTTACTTGTTTTCTCATTAAATCAGATAAAATGATAAAATAGTTGAACTTTCAAATCATGTGTGCTGAATAACATTTCTACCAAAAAAAAAAATCGTAAACCAAACTTAAGTATATCGACAAAAAGACTTAAAAACTGGTCATGAAATTTGGATGAATTTTCCTTAAGTCACAAGTGCCCCAAGTCAAATGGTAGTCCTGCGTCCTCCCAAAAACACCTATTTTCATAGAATGTATGTCTAAATTTTTAACGTACATAGTCCTTAGGCTCTAGACATTATTATATGTATCATTTTCCTTTTTTGTTGTTTTTCATCAATTTAATAGGTGCTAGGGATTGAACCCAGGGCCTCGTGCAAGCTAAGCATGAGCTCTCCCACTGAGCTATGCCTCTAGCTATTAAATATATTCATAGACATATTTACATGTGTTCTTGGCCACAAGAAATTAGCAATTTATTAGAGAAATGAGACATATCCATATGAGTTAAGTGACAAAGTAAGGCACTAAATGTCAAGTGCTATAAATTATATAGAGATACAGAACTAGATGAGATAGCCCTGGGTTCAATCAGAGAAAACTTCCTGGAAAAAAACACCCCTTTCCTTGAGTTTAAATTATGACTAGTACCTAGATAGATGATGAGTAAAAGAATTTAGAAGCCAGATAAAAATTGGAATATCATTAATAATACGCACAGAATAAACAAAATGGCCTGGTTGAAAGAGGGGGTTTCAATGATAGGAAGCAGGGGAAGATAAGGAAAGAAAGGTAGATGGGCTAGAGAAACAGATTTAATGCAAGATATACAAATATATAAGAATTTATAAGACTGGTTTACAAAAAAGAGGAAGGAAGGGAGGGAAGGGAGGGGTAGATTGGGGCCAGATTGTGAATGGTCTTAATTGTAAGTCAAGAAATTGCTGCTTCTTTTTAGAGACAGTGGACAATCATTAAATGGCTTTTTGAGCAGTAGAGTAATAAAAAGGTTGTCCAGATCTACAATAAATTGGAAGGAAAGGATTTTGTATATGGGAGAATTATTAGAAGATAATTATTACCCTACCACAAGCAGTGTCCTACTTGAGTCATGGTGGAAACGGTACAAATGAAGAACCAAACACAAATGTCTACAGAATATGTGCAACTAGGTAATTGACAAGGAAAAGGAAGAGAGGAAAGATAACCTAAAGATTTTGTTGGTTGTGTTTATTGGGTAAGAATATTATAGACAGCTCAGTAAGAATATTATAGGCAGTCAGACAGGGCTGGGCCCTCAACGGAGACAATACACAAGAGGAGAATACAGTACAACTATGGCTAGAGGTGCATCCACTGAAAGTAAGGCCTCAAGATATGAATGGAAAGACTAGAGCTACACCCCTGGCCAAAGAATAAACAATGAACTGACGATTACACTCATTTGATCTGGTAAAGTCTTGGTCACCCAGGTGGGTGACCAAGACTTCCAGATTCACCCCATCCTGGAATGTCTTTATTCTTTCCAAATCCATTCGCTACGTGACCTTCTTCCCCATTGGATCAATATTACCTAAGCAATTATACTTGTAATATTATTGGTTAATCATCATTTTGACACACATTGTACCCGCCTCAAGATTTTGCTTTTTAAAACTTCCCCTGAAGGGTGGGCTGATTGGCAACCCACTCTGGTCCCCTCCTGTCTCTCAGAAATTCTCTTTTTCTTTCTAATAAATTTCCTACTCTTAACCTCCTTTGTCCCTTAGAATTCATTCTTCAATTTTGGGGAACACGAACTTGGTGTAACTGACATTTAGCAGGTTGAGAATCATATTTTTTTTCCCTATATCAAGAACACTTAATATGAGATCTACCCTAGCATATTTTTAAGTGTAAACTGCTTTATTGTTGACTATAGGTAGTGTTATGCGGCACATCTCTAGAGTTTATTCATCTTTTTTTAAAATTTATTTTATTGGTACATGTTTGCAGTTCATGCAATTTACTGTCATTTTGAGGAGTAGTTACATGTACATATTACAGCTTTTTTTTCCCTAATCCTCTTCCCATCCCCTCCCCCTCCTCCTCTGGCTCTCCTATCACCTTTTATAGACTTACAATATTATTCGTCTTACCTCATGTTATGGCATAGGTTTACATTGATTAGAGTTATTAGGATCCTGTACATCACACGTCTTTATTCGGCTCATCTTGCTTATCAGAAATAGTAGGCTCATTTATTAGTATCTTCCCACCTCCCTCTCTTCTTACCTCCTGAAAACACCATTGTACTCTTTGGTTCCGTGAACTTGTTTTGTTTTGTTTTGTTTTGTTTGTGGTGCTTGGACTGATAATGCTAGACAAATTCTCTACCACCCACAGCCCCAGGACTATTTTGAATACTTTGTAGAAATGGAATCATATAGTATTTGCCTATGACTGGCTTATTGCACTTAGCCTAATGTCCCCAAGGTTTATCCATATCATTGCCTTTTGTAGAATTTTCTTCTTTTCGTCTGGGCTAAGGATTTGAATAGATATTTCTACAAAGAAAGCATACAAATGAGCAACATACGAAAAAAAAGCTGAAAGTCACTACTGGTCCACCAAGGAAATGAAAATTAACCACAAATGAAACATGACACCTATCTGGATGTTTGTTACCAAAAACAGGCAGCAAGCAGCCAGGCATGGTGGCACATGCCTGTAATCCCAGCACTAGGAAGCAGAGGAAGGAGGAGCTCAGCAAGTTCGAGGCCAGCCTGGGCTACACAGTGAAAACCTATCTCAAAAAATCAAAAAAAAGTATTAAGTTCCTCAAAAAATTAAAAATGGGGAGTTGGGGATTTAGCACTTGCAAGCTCGTGAGTTGGATCCCCAGCACCCTTCCAAAAAATATTAAAAATAGAACTATCATATCATCGAACAATCCCACTGTTACCTCGCCCCAATCTTGTACTGCCTACATGACTGAGCCTAATTTCCCTGAAGACAATGTAAATAAAGAAAAACAGAACAAAACAGAAACTGCCCTTATGTACAGAATAGGAGGAAGAAAGGTCATTTTGGAGATCAAAAACAGTTAGTGAAAAAAAAAAAAAAAAAAAACCAGTTAGTGGACGTTGTTGTAAAACTGGAAATATGTAACACAAATGATGATGATAATTATTTTACAAACTTTCCCTTAATGTTATTCAAGAAAATATAAGATATTGAAAATTTATTAAAGAATAATGAAAAAGCAAGAGTGACACCAAAACTCTTCTTAGGAATTCTGCCAACAGAAAATACGTTAAAAGACAGAGACAGATGAATGTTGCAGTGTTTTGCATTTTGGGGCAGTTTGGTTGGTTGGTTGGTTTGGATTATTTGTTATTTTGTTGTTGTTTGTTTTGGGGTTTGTTTTTTTTTTTTTTATGACACTGTGGCTTGAACCCAAGGCTTCCTACTGAGCTACAACTCAGCGCTTTTTTTTTTTTTTTTAATCTCAAGACAGAGTCTGACGAATTGCCCAGGATAGCCTTGAACTGGCAATCCTCCTGCCTCAGCCTCTGAAGTCACTGGGATTACAGGTGTGCATCACTGTGCCCTGCTCAATGTTTTTAAATTAAATGTATATTGCTCATTTAGATAAGACAAAGACTAATAAAGCATATATGTATGTGTGCATATATGAACAAATATTGGATTAATAATGAATAGAAAATTTCTAGGGAGGGTAAAATAAAATTATCCATAATAAACAGGTCACCTGTGCTAGCTTCCTGAGAATTGAATAATTGCATTTTCAGTACACTGACTAAATTAATTGGATTAACTAACATATTTGAATATTTTGTTTTTTCTGTTTTGTCTTAAGGTGTTTTTTTTCTGTTTAGGGTTTTTTGCTTTGTTTCTTTTGTTTTGTTTTTGGATTGGGGGGAGCAGTTTCTCTGTGTAGCTTAGACTGGCCTGAATTCACGATGATGGTATTCACCTGTAATCCCAACACTTGGGAAGCTAAGGCAGGATTGCCACAAGTTAGAGGCCACCCTAGGCTATATAATGAGTTCAAGGCCAACCTGAACTACAAAGTGAGACCCTGCTGCAAAATAACAGCAAAAAATTTCAAGGGCTAGGATTACAGGCATGTGCCACTATACTCAGCTGAATTAACATATTTGATTATTTTACAATCATGTGATCATGTGAACAAAGTCAAACACTCAAACACAATATTTAATTTAACACATTTTGGATAATCCTCAAACCAGTTCACCTGGTAGGTCTTTGAATTCTAACTAGATTGGTACCATTTCTGCATTACTGTGTGTCAAGCAATAGTTATATGGAAATAACTGCTTTGTCTAAGTGTAAGACTTTTGTTGGTAAATTTTTATGAAACACTCAATATTGGAAGAATTTAATTACGATTAATAATGTACTAATAAGCATAATTTTTAAAAAGAGGCTGTTGTTAAAATCAGGATGCAGAATGATAAAATAGCATGAGTTTGGGAGTCAAATTTAGATGCAGAGAGAACATTGTAAAGATTACATGAGTAGATATATGTAGATAAGTGCTTAATTATAATTAGTTAAGGAAGTTCTAACCTCAGATGCTTATGGACAGCAGAGGAAGCCAGCCATATGTCACCAATTAAAGTAAAATAATGCAAACATTAAAATATGTATTATCATTATTATTAAGCACTTACCATTGTGTCAAATATTGTCCCCACTGCTTTTAAACAGGATCCCACTACTCACTGCGTAGGCCAGGCTGGCCTCAAACTCGTGATCTTCCTGCCTCAGCTGAGATTACAGGTATGTGCCACCACACCCTACTTGTTCCCAGAACAAGAAACTGAAGTTTATATATGTCCTATAAGTTGTCTAATGTCACATAACAAGTGATGGGTTCAAACCCAGATTTGCTTATACAGAATTTGAGCTTTTTTTTTTTAAGTAAATGTTTGTAATACAGAAAGTGATATTCATTCTGAGGAGCTGGTGCATGTATATGACATATCTTGATCATTTGCTATTCTTTTATCCTCCTCTCCCTTTCCTCTCCCCTCCCCCAGAGCTGAGCTCTTAAACATCGGTGTATACAATCTCCTGGTAACGTTGAAGGAAAGGTGCTGTGGAAGTAGAAAAGATAAAGCTCTTGATACAGACAGGCAAGAGACATCACAGAGAGGGTGCAAAGGGATCGAAAATGAGTTTGTAGAGCTGGAGATGTAGCTCAGTGGTAGAATACTTGCCTAGCAAGGGCAAAGCCCTGGCTTTAATCATGAGTACCATAAAAACAAACAAACGAAAATAGAATGAGTTGACAAGGTGGCAAAGCAGCTCCTTAAAAAGAATTTGGAGCCAGGTGTGATGACAGGTGGCTGAGGCACAGGGATGGCCTTGAGTTGAAAGTGAATGAGTTCAAGGTGGTGAGTTCAAGGGCAACCTGAACTATGTAGTGAGATCCCACCTCATAAAAACAAAGCAGGGGGCTAAGGATGTCACTTAGTGGTAGACCACTTGCCTGGCATGTGCAAGGCCCTGAGCACTTAAAAAGAAAGAGAGAGAGAGAGAAGAAAGAAAGAAAGAAAGAAAGAAAGAAAGAAAGAAAGAAAGAAGAAAGGAAGGAAGGAAAAGAAAAAGGAAAAGAAGAAAGGAAGGGACAGAGAGAGAAATATGAACTTGGTAGATATTCAAGGAGATAGGAAAAACATTACAAGCAAAAAAAGGAATTTGGACAGGGAATGTGTGTAGCTAAGTGGTAGAGTGACTGCTTAGCATGTAGAAAGACCTGGCCTTAATCCCCAACACCAAATGGTTTTTAAAAAATCGAGCAGAGCATGATGGCACCTGCCTATAATCCCATACTTGGGAGGCTGAGGCAGGAGGATTGCCATGAGTTCAAGGCCAGCCTGGGCTACACAGTGAGTTCAAGGCCAATCTGAACTACATAGTGAGACCCTGTCTGCAAAAAATAAATAAAAACAAAAATAAATAAAAATTTTAAAAAGAGGAAACTCAAACATACAAGATGTGGCTGGTTCACAGAGGGCATGTGGAGATGTAAAAGAAGAGGTGAGAAAAGTCACCTAGCACATTGCCAGAAACAATTTCTTGCCTCCAGAGAAGCTTCAGGACCAGGAAACATGGGAATGTCACAATCATTCTAACACTAATGTATGTGATACACAGGATGGGACAGAAACACTAGATAGGAGGCAATTGTAATAATCGAGGCAAAAATAGTGAGACCTTAAACTAAGGATGCAATGCAGAGGACAGAGTTTAAATACTTGTAGGAAGTAGAATCAACAAGGTTTAGTACTGACCAAAAGCCATGGATGAAGGAATGGAGGAGTCTAGCCTAAGTCCCTAACTCCGGGCTATGGCAACTGCATGAAGGATGATTTGTCCCACCTAAAGACTCATGAAAGAGGAGTAAGCCTGAAATGGAAAGTAATGAATTTTACACTGGACTTTTTGGGTACCGCTAAGATGTCTAGGTGAAGATACATAGCAAGGTGGCTTAAAAAAAAGTCTACAAAAAAAAATAAATAAATAAAAATAAAGAAAGTCTACAACTCAGAATTGATGTACTAGTGTCTACTAGTGTCAAATTAACAATCTTTTATTAATTTACAAAGCATCTTTTTATCTACGGAGAAACAAAAGTATATATGTAACAGCTTACTTCAGTGGCCATTATCATATACCTAGTTAGCAACAGGTCCTGCTATGTCCCAACCTTGGACTCTATCCATTAGACTGTACTGCCTCCATGCATATCCAAGTTGCAATAACAGAATGAGAATTAAATTACCAACTTCACTGTTTTGGGCAGCAATATTCATATTCAAACACTTGGAAGCTGAAAGTAATTCACTGGATTCATAGCTTATGTAACCTTTTGGAAAAAATTTTGAGAGTTCTATCATAGTCTGAGATTTCTCAGAATAAAACTGTAACTAACAATAATAATTATTGAGGCTGGGGATTTAGCTCAGTGATTAGAGTGCTTGCCTTGCAAGCACAAGGCCCTGAGTTGGATCCCCAGCACCACCAAAAAAAAAAAAAAAACCAAAAAAAACAATAATAATTATTGAATGACATAAGAAATAGTTATTCAGTAACCTGAAAGAACTTTATTTTTACGTTTATTAGGTTACCAAGAAGAAATGGATAAACTAGAAATAAGTGCTAGAAATAAAATTTAACTACTTGCTGTATTATCTACCCATGATCTCTAGTCAAAAGTACTGCAAATTTAAATTTCTGTCTAGTGTTAATAAAAACAAAAGCGTCATTAAGCATTGTAGTCTGAAGAGTTAGAGGCAAACACCAAAGCAATAAAGAATGATTTTTATAACCTTTGAGGGTACAGACTCACGTAAGTTCTATAAAATGTTGTTAGCAGTTACCTATGCAATCAGAAGAAATGCTTCCTTTCTTCAAAAACAGACACCACAAAACTCCAAAGAGGGAGAATGATTAAATGGAGGCAAAAAAGAGGAATGGAAAAAACAAAACTATCTGGGGATTTAAAAGTCAGATTCTCTTACTTTCTGAGACTTAAAAAGAAAGAAGAAATTGAACAGATTATAAATGAGGTAGCTGGAGTTTGAACTCAGATACCAAAATCTACATCTGTCTTCAGATTTCATGCTCTTAATTACCCTGTTTTCTGCCTTTCCATTAAGAATGTTAGGCATGATCCTTCAAAACCTCAAGTCAAAATGTCTGCATGCCTTCCATCAGTATCACCAAAAGAAGAAGTGGTCTTCCCCCAAAGCATAATCTTACATGAGGAGAAATCTAGGGTACAAGTCACCTATCTTCATTCATTCAGCAAGTAAATACTGAGTGCTTGCTCTGTGCCACGCACTGTCTATTACTGCATATACAATATAGATGTAGAAAGAGGGCATGAACAAAAGAGTAGAGAAATGAGCAAATACTACATAGGAAGAATATCAAATAATTGTAAATGCTAGTAGTAGGAGGGAAAGAGTGAGAAAAGAAATTAGGAATAGCCCTGAACTTGAGATCAGGACTAAGTACTAACTTGGCCTTGCCACGTTCATGTTTGATCCTTGGGCAAAGCACTTCACTCTCTTGCACATTGGTTCCTCACACATCAAATGAAAATCATTTTTAAACATAGTATATTGAATATATGTTTATCCATGTTCCTCTCCAAAATCCAGTGAGTACAGATTAACAATAAAAGGCTTAAATTCACAAAGACAAAGAGAACAGAAGACTGCACCAAACAAAGATGTCAACCAAATTTTGGAAGATAAGAATAGTTGAACAAGATGCATTTGACTTAGCAGAACTGAGGAAACCAAAACCTCAATGTTGCAGAAGCAAAAGAAAAATAAAAACAAACAAACAAACAAATCAGAGGAAACAGACTCAGCAAGGAAAACTTTAAAAATCATAGTTGGCATTATCAAAGAAAAAAAATTATCAAAGAAATAATATTATAATATATTCGTAAAACAAGAACAGCATGCTATAAAAAGAAAATAATCAAAGAACAATAACAAAAACAATCAAAAACTCTTAAGACAATGACATATAACAGAAAAAATTACAACTGCAACAGAAGATTTGAAAGATAAATTTGAGGAAATCTACCAAAAGGTAAAACCCAAATACAAGCAAGTAGGAAATACAGCATGAACAATGAGGAAATCAGAAGAAACATCCAAAAGATACCTCCAACTTTTGTGCATTTGAGGAAAAGGACAAAGAAATGAAAACAAGGAAATTCTCAAGGAAAAAAGTGAAAAACTCTATCAATAAGAGGCCTGTATGGGGGGAAAAAAAAAGAGGCACAAATTGTAAATTTTATGAAAACATAGAGTCTTAAAAGCTTCCAGAGTGCTGGGAATTTAATTCAGTGGTTAGAGCACTTGCCTTGCAAGCACAAGGTCCTGAGTTCGATTGCCAGCAGCAAAAAAAAAAAAAAGCTTCCAGAGAGGAAAATAACAGATAGATGATATACAAACATAGTGGTATGGAATGGCATTGGACTTCTCAATCTAGGAGATAATATAAGAATGACTTGAAAATTCTGATGGAAAATTATTTCTAACCATAGTATTATATGCAGGCAAAGCATTAAGTATGAGAGTAAAATAAAGACATTTTTAGGCACAAAAGTTCTCCAAAAAATTACTTGCTTTACACCCTGTTTTGGGAAATCTAAAAAATGTGATCCAACAAGTAGAAAAGCATATAAAGGAGATATGGTGTGATCAGTGCAGTGGATTGACTTATAAGTATTCCAAACTTCTAGAATGTGTCTCTGGTTGTGTAGAGGCTGGAAAGCTAATAACATTTGCTCAATTCTCTTGAAGATAAGACTCAGTTTTGTTAATCAAATACACACACACAAGACTTGGATTCAGAACTGAGTTAAGTGGAGAAGACAGTATAACATACATGGATGGCATCTGGTTTTGCTGATGTAGATAGGTGTGATATGTGTGGCTCTGTAGCCAACAGCTGCACAGCTGCAGTGGAAGCTTTCTGAATTCTGCATTGAAGTGTATTTCTAAAGACAGGAGTTGTAAAGTGATCTCATGATTCTCCTGCATCCTGATGACCCTGTAGCCAGTCTTGTTCTGAGAGTCACCCCAGAAGCTCCACTGAGAGCCTGCCCTCTGGCCCTATTATTTTCATCACTGAATCCCAGTATTAAATCATTTTCTGCTTAAAATAGATGGAGTGATTTCTGTTGTCTCTCTCTATACCTGAAGGGGTTGTACACATCAGACGCTCAATGATAGGAATCTGGCATTACGTGGCCTTGGCTTTTTCTTTTTCCTTTTTCTTTTTTTTCCCCTTTCCCTCCCCTCCCTTCAACCCCTCTTCCTTTCCTTATTTACAAAAGCTTTGTTTCCATTTTTTCCCTTTTTCTTCTTGTCACTCCCTTCCTTTCCCCCTTGCCTCTCCCCTTGCCTTTTGAACAATTTCTTCCCTTTTTCCAGTATCTATTGTACATTTTGGTCCTTATTTACGCAAAAGATTTTAAACCGGATGTTTATTTCATGAGTGTCTTGGTAGAGTATGTATGTGTATTCAGTACCAGTGATTGAACACAGGACCTTTACTCTGAATTACATTTCCTGCCCTTTTCATATTTATTTTTGAGACAGGGTCTCACTGAGTCGTTAACTTGCCCAGGCCAAGCTCAGACTTGTGACCCTCCTGCCTCCTACTCCCCGAGTGCTAGGATTAAAAGTGTGCTTCCTCATCCCTGGCCGCTGTGGTAGGTTTTGGAGCTGTGGAGCTTTCAGTTGCAGGGCCCTGGCCATGTATTTGGTGCATGTATTTGTATTCTGGCTGGTTATTTGCTACCCTTTCTGTAGTCCACAGGCATTCAGTGGTATACACCTGCAGTGTATCGAAAGCTGAATCAAATCTTTTCTTTCTTTCTTTCTTTCTTTCTTTTTTATTTTTTGTTGTTTTTGTTTTGGGGATTAGATTGAAACCAAGGCCTTTGCTCTGAGCTGTATCCCCAGGCCCCCTCTTCTTTGAGACAAGGTCTCACTAAGTTGCCCAGGCTGGTTTGAAACATGTAATCCTGGCCAGGCTTTTTGGCATACACCTGTAATCCCAGTACTCAGGAGGCTGAGGCAGAAGGATCACTGCAAATTTGAGGCCATCCTGCGCTACATAGCAAAATCTGGACTCAAAAAAAAAAAAAAATTGCAATCCTCCTCCTCCAGCCTCCCAAAGTCCTGGGATAATAGTTGGGAGCCATAACACCAGGCTAATCATATCTTTTTTTAAAGCCAATGATTTTTATGATGTTTCATATGTGTCATAGAAAAAAGAATATGGAAAATGGTCAGGATTGTATGGAAAAAAAAAAAGAATCCAGGTTTGTACACCACTGTATTCCTACCTTAGAGCAGAGCTCTTCCAAAATCAGACACAGGGGCTGGGGATTTAGCTCAGTGGTTAGAGTGCTTGCCTTGCAAGCACAAGGCCCTGAGTTCAATCCCTGGCACCAAAAAAAAAAAGAAAAAACCAAAATCAGACACAGCAGCTGGACTTTTCTGTGCCCCTTTGCATACACAGCCCAGTCAGGCTTGGTATAGCACAGTGGGCAGCAGAAGAAGCAGCTCTTCTTTCAGGAGTTGCTGTTGCTCTGCAGCCACATGGCGCAGGGGTAGCTGGGGTCCTCTGGGAGCTCTGCAGATGCAAAGCAAGCAGCAAAGAGGCAGCTGAACTGGTGGCAGGTGTGTCCTAAAGCTACATCACTGCCGCATCCCTTGGATTCCAAGAATGTGTTCTGACCAGGTGACTAGATCCCAGATACTCGTGGGGAATCAGAAATAACTGGCTTCAGAGAGGGCTTAGGATTGGACAAAAGCCAATTCTTTCTCTTTCCTGTTTCTCTCAATAGTACTGATTTTTTTTTTTACCATCTTTGTAAAGCCAAGTTTTCTAAATGTTTTAGGTTTAGAATCAGAGTAAAATTTGCTTCTACTTTCACAGTTCAGAACTTCTAACAAAATTTCTTTCTTTAATGATCTTGAAATTCATTGTGATGATTTATATCTTAACCTTTGAGTCATTTTATTTCCAATGATGGGAAAAGTAAGATCAGAAAAAAAGTAGAATAATCAATCATCAAGTTAGTCACCTTCAGCAAAGCTGTCCACTTG
>PVJO010027035.1:0-20221 GCA_004026905.1 Hystrix cristata | reverse complement strand
GTCCTGGTCAGCCTTAGGGTAAAGAAAGTCCATGATTAACTGAGGAGTGTATTGCTGATGTAAGCCTTAAAATTTGGAAGTGTATCTTTTAAAACCTGTGACTAGCAAATTCAATTAGACTATAGACCTAAAAGCTACGAGAAAGTAGGATGAGGATGAAGGTGAAAATAGTGGTGTATGTGAGTAAACTGCAAGACTTTAGCTATAACACAATGAAAAAGAAACACCAATTTAACTGTAGCTTAACTTTTACAGCTGCAGGAAATGCCTAATGCTATAACTAAGAAGTGTCTCATGGTGTTGATGTTTTTCCACAATGAAGAAGTCTAATTTTAAGTTGGATGTCAATGATGAAATTATTCTTCCCCAAAATAGGTATTTCAAATTCTCCCTTATTCATGTATAACTAGATGATCTGCACATGGCTAATAGAAACGCTTGAAAGATGAAAGACATAGAGATGGATGAAAAGTCCTGTTGACTATAGCTTTCCAGAAAGGAGGTAAAACAGGAAACCTGAATTTCATAGAGAATTTTGGATTCTTTTCAATAATCTGTTATCACATGGACCGTGTGGTAATTACCGCAGGGGTATCAGTCTGTCTGTTCCCAAGCCTCCCAGTGTTTAATTTTTCAATGACCTAGGAAGAAAATGAGCACATGACAGAGACGAAGGACCTTCCTGAGTTCAGCGGCACCAGGTTGAGCTTAAAAAGAGCTGACTTGGTTACCACTTATTGCTGAGCACCAACACCAGCGAGCACAGTGTGACACTAGCACCCGGGTGGGCGAGCTGAGGATGTGGTGTCTGGTTGATTACAGTCAGCTGCTTCTGTCACAATGGGGCAGAGTCACCTTCCCGGGATGAGGCATGTCCTCTGCGTATGATATGACTTCCCTGCTCGTGATACTTCCTCCAGCACCGTGTCAGCAGGCTTACAAAACCCCTCAGCTAGTCGTATTACCCGCACAGTGTTGAGTCTGACCACGGATCTCATTCCACAGCGAGGGAAGCCTGGTAGCTGCCTCGTGCCAGGAATTCATGGGTTTAGGACGCAGACCTACATTGTGCTCAGTACTCTTTCCCCTCTGCCAGCCGGCTTGGCATGTGGCTCTCTGAGGAGACATGGGTACACCACAGAGCTGCAGAGGTAACTGCTGCCCGTGTGTTTCGCTTCCCATGGGACACTGAGAATATCGGTGAGAGATGGACAGAGTAGCACACGCGCCGCTGTGATGCTCTCTAGTTTGCTCAAGATGTCTCCTGGCAAGTCTGTCGGTCACCATGGTGTTGAGCTGCTTTTGCAGTTCAGTGGCAGCATATTCTAGCAAGTTTCTTGGTCACTAAAATAAGGAACCCTTCTTGTGTTCATAATGAGTAGCTTCCGTTGAGCTTCACCCTCATCACAGGGGCGAGTAGCTTGCAGCACTAATCCCATTTTCTGACTTGGGGGTTTGCTAGCAGTCTTGGCATTTCTTGGCTTGTGGCTGTATCGCTCTGATCTCCGCCTGTTTGTTACATGCCGTTTCCTTGTGTTTCTGTCTTCAGATGGTCTCTTTTAATGAAAACACTAGTCATGTTGGATTATGGACGCCTCTGCTCCTGTACAAATTTATTAATCACATCCGTACCAACTTTATTTCTAAGTAAGGATACCTTCTGAAATATCAGAGCTTAAAACTTCACCATATCTTTTTGTGGGGGACACAATTCAATCCATTATATTTACATATCATGAAATATTACCCATTAAACGTAAAAACAGGTAGGTTCTGATATATGGTCAGACAAGAAATTAGGCTACAAAGCAGGCATGATCTCATTTTTTCTAAAAGAAACTATGTGTATTTTTGTAAGTAGAGAATATCTAGAAGAACATATCATAAAATTATAACAGTAGTTATCTCTGAAGAATAGGAAGATTATTTTTTGTCTGACTATATTTGCTAAGTGAGTTTGGATTAATTTTGTGATAAAATATTTTACTTAAAATAATCAAAGCTATTCTAGTCATACATTTATTAAAAAGCTTATTTTTCAAGTTTTTAAACACTGTATTAAATAATCCAATATTTCAGGAAATGTACTGATAACAGTAAGTAGTGACAGAATGGTAAAGGAGGAGTTGGGGATTTTGTTTCAGAGGTAGAGCACTCGGCTAGCAAGGGCAAGGCCCTGAGTTTGCTTCCCCAGGACCATGCCCTGCTCCCCCCGCAACAAAAAAATAGCAAAGGAAATTCTGTGTATTCAAGTCACTGTAGGATAACTGATGGGGCTGCAGTGAGTGACAATCATCTAGGTTTTTAGTGAGTCTTGGGGGTGTCAGAATGGAATTTATTTTTGTTGTTTGTACATGTCTAAAAAGTGTCCCAAATATAGAAATAGAGGTGTGACCAATTCGCTGTTCTCTGTGCTAAAATTGTTCCAGTGTGGCCAGATAAAAGAATGCAGCATAAGGAAGTTGCTTGCAGCCTAGGTCTCTTATAAGTATGTTCAACCATAAAATAGCTTATGCATTTATCTCCATCTTATAATATTTCAAAAAATCATTTGTGGAGTTCTTCCAAAGTGATATGAGAGTCATGGGCAGTACAGGAATTGGCCAGTATAGGCACATTTCAATTTCTGCGTCTTGTGTTTCTATGGTTTCTGATTTCAATTTCTATTCTTCTAAATAACTCTGAATAAAGGAACCATTAGATTGTAAAGTAGAATAGAATACTACAACTTGAAGTATGAAATTCGATGTGAGTAGTGTTAATCCTTGTACGCGAGATATTTGGCAAGAGACCACCAAGAGCTAACATACCCTCAGTTAGATCTTCAATGGGTCAGGCATAAGCAAAGCTATATGGCATGATCCATATAGCTTCTTGCTGATTTCTAAGCAAACTTCAGAGGACAATCCTTAACTGATTTTTGTATTCTTTCAGAAAGAATTAAGTTTAAGATAAATAGGTAGTGAGTTGATATTTGTCCATTTAGATGGTACTAACTAATTCATTTCTTTCTGGGGATTGGCTTCCTCTCTCATCCACCACGAGGTCCCATGTTTGTCACTTGTCAGCCACTTTGACTACACACCCTCATCTGTAGACACTGGACTAAGGTTGAACACTTAATTCCACTTTGGCAGAGTTTCTTCAGCCGCAGTTGGGAGTGCTCACTCAGTGTGAAGGCTCAGTCTTTGCATTTCTGATCTCTAGCGGTGGAATCTTGAGATCATTTCAGTTATTAAAACCAAGTACTATACTAGTGTTTTCTGTCATTTCTGTTAAAAGGAGTAGAATTCCACAAAATCCAACATAATGAATTCTGTTTTAAATGAATTTCTTCAAGTAATTATTAGAAGTGTTACCAGAGATTTTCTATATGCAGTTCCCAACACTTTTAATGTAAAATATATTAAGCCTAACATATTAAAATATAACTATGTTAATTATACATAGACACTGCAGATTTCAGGACAAACATGTTCTACATCCGTATCTGCTGATGCTTCTTCTTTCACCTGTGCTGGAATGAGAAAACACAGAAAGCGTATTTGCCACTATATTCAGACCATGATCATTCAGAGACTTCTAAAAGCACACACATTTTAGCTGGTTGAAATGTTGTTTTTCCTCTTCTGTGTGGCTGAGCCAATCTCCGGTATAGGCCACAAAGTACCTGTTGTCTGCTAAACCCACTGTCTGTATGAGGTCGGCTTGGGAAGCTGTTTTTCCAACATCAGTGTCTTGGAATTGAATTCCCTTTGCTGAGGTTTTTTTCCCTTCGTTTCACAGATGTATCCTGCACATTGGCCCTCTGACAGAAGTTTGGTGGGGAACTAAGACTACAATAGTGATAAGACTGTACTCAGAGATCATTGAACTCACAGCTTGGAGGCTAGAAGCATTAATCAAATATCTATTTAAATTGATAAAAAACATTATACATACAGTGTATGGCTTGATGCTTTGAAATACACATTCATTGTACAACGACTAAATCAAGGTAATTAACATACGCATTACTTTGTATATTTATTTTTTGCATTAAGAACACTTAAAAACTGCTCTCAGAAATTTTTCACAGCATTGTTATTTACTGAAGCCTTAGTGTTTAAATTACTTTTCTTAACACACTTAATATTTTATTTACCGTATGTATCTATCCCTATTCTGGGTGCCAGTGATAAAAGGGGGGAAGAAAATACTGATGAATTACCTATGTTGAAAGAGACTGTTTTCTGGCCCATATAAAAATCACAAACACTGATACTCATGAGAAGGAAAATTACGGAACACAATTACTGTGTACACTAGGGGAATGCAACCTAAGCTAGCAGTTCAAGATATTCTGAGTTATGTTGGCTAAACTGAGCCTTGAACAGAGAAAAGGTCTTAATTTTCTAAAGAGGACCAACAGAAGACATTTTCGGTAGAGATAACACATGTTAAGGACCTGAATAATTGTGGAAAAAATCCAAAAGTAATTAAAAATATTAGCAATGAATTCTAAATCCTTGACCAATTACAATTAATTAAGTGACCACGGAGCTAGTTTCTCTTGTGACGTTTTCCAAAATTAATTATGTCAAAACACAATTGCTGTATTCAAAAATAAATATTTATTAGGAATTCTGATGAAGACTAGGAAAACATAGATTATATTTATTATAAACTCAGTGTAAGCGAATACTTTATGCTGTCATATTATTTCTTAGGCTCAAAATAAAATTTAGTATTTTTAAATTTTAAACTTAATATAAAGAAAGAGAACGTTTTTGTCAGTGGGCATATTAAGTTAAAAATATGAGTTCTTATGATATTATCGAAATATATCTTCATTGAGTAAAATTTGAAAGGTACAAAAATTATAAAAATGGAAAGAGAAATTAGTAATTATGCACCAGCCTAAGCACATACACATTTTTGTTGGTTTCAAATTGTCAAATTAAAAATAATAAACACTTACGTGTATATACAGTAAGACCCCGTTTAATGTGGGGGTATGTTTTAAGAAGTCCCAGGGCTAAACCTGACTTTGATCCCCAGCACCAAAAAAAAAGAAAAAAAGAAAAAAAAAAAACCGAGGTTATCTTAACATCTAAATAGTGTGGATGGGTGAAGCAGAACAGAGAATGAGAAAATTTATCAGTTTTCTTTATTACATTACTTATGTATCTTTTTATTGCTAATAACTAGTTAAATTCACAAAACACTCATAAAAATATTAAAAATTTCAAAAAAACAATTTATCTTTTCGATAATGAAGGTTCTTCTTCATTGGATTTTTTTTTTTTTTAATGAAGCCCTCTAATGCTGTTTGCCTTTTCCTGGTTTGTTCAGCAGTTGTCCATAACAAGACATCGCATTAATGACGCTCATCTTGCCTTTGAACTTCTTTCAGTGTTTGGATCATTTTGTATAAACTGATCCATAATTTCTGTTACAGTCGCTAAACTATTTTTTAGAAAATCCATTGAACCCTCCTTTTCCCCTTTATCTTCAGAAAGGCTTACCTGTACTTTCATGTAACCATATAATACTGAAACCGCATTAAGCAGGATCTTACTGTATATTTAAATTGCACTGCCCAGATATAGAGAAAAATAAAAATCATAAACTACATAGGTTTGAATGTAGTGTATGTGTTTGTATTAGTCAGTGTTTCCATTGGAGGACACTATATCCTATACCACAGTTTAAAGCAGGAGAGTTTTAATTTGGCTCACATTTTAAAGGGACTCAGACCATGATCAGCTGGCCCCCAAGACAGAAACATCATGACGGAAGGGCGTGGTGGAACAAAGCTGCTTAGTTCATGGTGACCAGGAAACACAGAAGGGGACTAGCACCAGAGAGGAAGGGGACAGGGACCATACACAGATCCCCAAAGGTGTGCCTTCCACAACCCCCAAACACACCCTGGGATGTGTGGTCCCTGGGGAGATCACAAAGCCAATCAATTTGACACTCCACCCAAACCTCTACAAGGTTAGTGCATTTTCCATTGCTAATAACAGAATATAATAGACTGGGTAAGTTGTGAAAATAAGAGATTTGTTTAGATCATGGTTCAGGTCCAAGGTCTGGGGTCACTCCTGATGATAGCTTTCTTCCCAGCATAATCCTGAGGTAGCACACGGAACATATGGCAAGAGATAGAGAACGTGTGCATGTGAGTGTCTCTTCTGATCTTTCTCTCTCTCTCTCTCTCTCCCTCTCTCTCTCTCTCTCTCTCTCTCTCTCTCTCTAAGACACTAGAATTCAATCATGGGGGCTCTGCCCTAAGGACCTTACAGTATTTAATCCTGGTCACTTCCCAAATGGGCCGTCCTTCAGCATTCGAGTCAGAGTAAGTTTTCACTCTTTTATTTCCTCACAAAATGGATTACATTTCAACACATGAAACCTTGAAGGACATACTAAAACCAATTCCAAGATATAGCAGCATTTATGGGTGCATTATTTAACTATTTATATATATTTTACATAAGAAAATAGTAATGCTGTCAAGCTTCTTTTTTTCTATTATTGCTGGGTTTAAATGATGATTGAAGTTTAGAAAATCAGAAAATTATATTCTAAATCTGTCACTTTGTTGAAAACATAAGCTTTCATATGAGTTTTCATGGCATAAATATTGTGAAGTGAATTTTCTAGTATTCTTATTATTCTTGAGGGTAATATAAAATACAATATTAACCTTACATAAAACATGGAAAAGAGAGAGAGTATTCCAAAAGAGAGGAGAACTAGATAGGGAAAAGGGGGATAAAGAAGAAGGTTAAAAGGAAAGTAAGATGAAAGGGGGAAAAATGGTAAAGTGTAACTATACTTGTTGCAAATAGGGAGGGGTGGGTGAATGGAAGGGAGGGGAGGGGAAGGGGGGACGAGGGGGGAAAACCAAGATGTATCATGTACAGGTACAAAATAACCATGTTGATTATGATCATTATGTATACAATGTACCAATACATGTTCTTGGTAAAAATTAAAAAAAAAACATGGAAATGCATTCATTACAGATATAGGATTTAATAGAATTAGCTGAGTAATAAGTCCATTAATAATTCTTAGATTAAAAATGTTGCATTAGGCTCTCTTTATTACATTCTAACTTCTTAATTTTTCTTATTAGTTTCACTATGGTAGTTTGTTCTTCATTAATTACACATGTTCATTTTTTCCCTTAAAGATATTCAGTGGTGGCTGGGGATTTAGCTCAGTGATTAGTGCACTTGCCTAGTAAGCAGAAGTTTGATCCCCAGAACCAAAAAAAGAAAGAAAGAAAGAAAGAAAAAGATACTCAATGGTCTAGGAGACAAAAAGGAATATATAAAATACAGATGCAAGAATTTATGAGATGGGACCTAACATTTTCATTAATGACAATGTAGAAGATCACTTACTAAACTAAGAAACTTTCACAAAGTGCTTAAGATCCTGTGTATAGTTAGGTAGGTTTGTGATTTGAGTGTGGCTGATCAGATTTCCCCACCTCCTTTTCTACAGTGATGGGTCCAGGTGATTGGTGTGTCATTCAAACAAGCTCAGGATTTAGGATTTAATATAATTGTACTTGTGGAGTGAGTTGTGAGTTATAAAGTTGAAGCTTGGATTTTCTAATGGCCTATTTTCTACCACACGGAGTAAATCTGCCTAAGCATAAATTAACTTCAATATAAAGTAGAGCAGAATAGGAAAAAATGGTTTAGGGTCTTCAAGACAACACTTCAGCACCTAAAGCCGGAAGCCAATATATAACCTTGGATTTAGTTCTCTAAATCAATACGAATCTATGTATATATGCATGCATATATGTATCTATTCTTAATCTAGTTTAGAATAGGCTTCTGATAATTAAACAAAGCCAAAAAGATTCAATAGGTGAGATCCATCAACCTTTAAAGGAACAGATCATTTTTAAATACTTCATTTCTTTGGGGAAATTGGAATCTTCTGAATTTAACTTGATGCCAAAATTCCACAGTTTTCTCCAAATATATTCCATCCATGAACATAGGCAAATGTATTAAATCTTAGTCAGTCTAGTCAGGCATTATAAGGCTAATTCAATACCATTTATAAATTATTTTCAGCACTAAGAATATGTATGGTATCTAACTCTGCTAGTTTCAGATAGTCAAACGTTGTTTCGAACCATTGCTCTCTACTCAGCTCTGCTTTCTTTGGCAAATCCTACATTCTTTGGCAGATTTACTTCATATGGTAGAAAACATAATCAGCTGAAGCTCCACAGTACATGTTATATATATCAACTTCAATTATATGTATATCATATATATGATTGGGGGGGAAGAGCATCTCTCATTCCACACCTATTTGTGTAGTAATAACAAGGACTGAGCTTATTTGAATGATCCACAATTCACCAGGCCCAATCACTATGGAAATTTACTAACACGGTTAATTATATTTGTATATAAAGAAGAAAATATTTGAATTGTCTCCATAAATTTAAATTCCTATTGAAGATAACTACATTCTGGATTAACAAAATTTTAAATAGAATGAGAATTTTCACACATTGTAAGAAATAGTTATCTTGAATTAATAGCAGTCTTATTTAATGTTGAAAATTAGGAACACATATATTCAATTCTAGAACAAGAAAGTATTTTTGTAATTTATACCACATCGAATTAGACACAAAATACGAAGTAGTAGAAAAGGTGAGAATTTGTATTGTTATACATAATTTGTAAACTACATATTATAAACTACATATTGTAAACTTTATAATTACATAAATGAAAACCAAGGAATAGCCAAATGGAAAATTGAAAACAAAATAAATGAAAATAGTTACCATTAAATAGTTAAAGATTAGAATAAAAAAAAGAGAGAGAGACTGCATTCACAATAGAATCTGCTTTTTAAATTTCCCAGGAATAAGTTTTAGAAAAGTGTTTCTACAAGTTGACTATTGTCTACTTTATATTGGACTATTTCCTAGAACTTTTATCTCTGAACACGTTGTAGTGCATTGATCTTATCATTGCTTCTGTTAAGGACCTCATGGTAGCCACATCATGTTTTGTATCACAGCCGAACAGTGCCCTTCCATCCTGCGTGTGGCTTAGGTTCATATCTTGCTTTGGCCAACAGACGGCTCATCAGTGTGGGGCAGCAAGGCTGAAGAGGTTTTTACATGTCCAGACTTGCTTTTCTTCTGTACTTACTGCTGCTCTTACCCTCTTCTGTTTTTTTTTTTTTTTTTTAAATTTATCAAGAACATGTATTGGTACATTGTAGATATACACAATGATCACATTCAGAATAGTTAATTTGTAGCTGTACCTGATATATCTTTGTTCCCCTCACTCCCTTCCACTCCCCTTCTCCTCCTTATTTACAATAGCTTTATTTACATTTTTCCATTTTTTCCTCTTTTTCTTTTCTTTTTCCCTTCCTTCTTTTCTCCCTCCTCTCTCTCTAGTTCTCTTCCTTTTTGAATATTGTCTTTCTTTTTCACACTATCTATTATACCTTTTTGTCCTTATTTACACTTATGGTTTCTCATATCAGAGAAACAATTGAATATGTACTCGTGTGTCTGATTTATTTTACTTGACTATGTTTTCTTCTGCTTTTCTGTGATTGCCATGGAAACACGCTTGGGCTAGTATGAATGATAGGAGGGACACATCTATGTTTCTAAGAGCAACTGAAAAAAAGCTCAATGTTTCCAACCTAGACCAGCCTACACCACTCTAGGACCACCTGGCCCCAAATGCATGAGAGGGCTTCATCAAAATCCAAGAATTTCCTACCCTTCCTGGGGCTACTGCTGATGCTTGATTGAGTTCAGCCATGCCTAGAAGGCAGCCTCACTGACCTGTAGACTCTCAAGAAATAATAAATTCTTACTCTTTTAAGACACTGAAGTCTTGGATATTTTTCTAGTATATCAAAAACTAATTTAAACATACATATTAGAAATGACATCTTTAGGTCTTTTGGTGGGGGAAGGAAGATTCTTTAACATGTGATGATTGGTTAATGATTGTAAAAATAAAGTGATCAATCAATCAATCAAATTAGAAAAATATCTCAAACCTTAAAACAAATTAAATTTTAGGCAAGACAAAAATGTTGAAGGTTGGGAGCTTTCTATGTAAGCATGATCTTACAGTAACAAATTTAGTGGAAAAATCCTGTTAATATCAAAGGATGGGGGAAATAGCATTTTATTAGTATATATATGGCCTGAAAAACTATACAAGTGTCAATTGATTATTTTTGGATGAAGAAATGAAGGGTTAATGTGTTTTTCTTTATATCTTTTCTGTATTTCTGAAATGTTTTATAAGAAGCACATCATGCTTTTGTTGCATCCGTTTTTGATATATACTACTTTCATAATCATTCAGTTCAAAAATATTTTGTATTGTATATTGTTGTTTCTCTTTAACCCATAAGCTACCTATAAATGGCTATTTTTTAGTTTCTTCCTTTTTTGATGGGAGGAGCTTATTGTTGACTTCCAAGTATTTTAGAATGGGTCAGAGAACAAGGTGGATGATAACACTTGTTGGGCCTTGTAGAGAGCTTTATGAGTGGCCTAGCAAGGAGTTGATTTAAACTATCTTCCTTTGTTTCATGGGGAGTGATGTACAGGACTCTCATTACCTCTATCGGATTACACTTAGTAGTAGTGTTGCTTTAATCTTCCCTACCCTTCCTATTTTGTCTGCTTTATCAGTTTCCGAGAGTTGTGGGCCAATACATTCCATTACTGGTTGTGGAGGTGTCAAAACTTTTATTGAAATTTCATCTGTTTTAGCTTTTTTAAAAGGTATATTTCATAATTATTATCTGTTCAGAAACTATACAATACATACTCCTCTTATCTCAATTTTTCACTACCAACTTTATTCTCAGCTGTTATTTTATTGAGAAAATAGAGACAATCAGAAGAGACATTCCACATTTTCTCTCCATTAAATCTGCCATGTTAACTGGTATGGTACTTCCTTCTTATCACAATGAGTGATGGTCCAGGAGCGGACAGTCACCCTGCCAGAGCACGCAAAATCTTGCCTCTACAATTCTATCTTGCCTTCATCATTCATTTCTTCCTAGAGTTCCAGTTTTTCATACCTTACAGTCTCCTGTTATTCATCATGTGAATTTTTTTCATTGAAACGAAGCCCTTGCTTTCTCTACCATGTGGACACCTTGAATGAGTCTTCCTGTCATTAACCTTTTGCTGATGCTGGAGGCTGGGGTAGCTTGGGTTCTGTTTTCTTGAAAAGGAGTCATGAGTAAAATCCCACAGATATGACTTCCTGTCTCATTTGAATTTTCATTTCTAGTTTTTCTGTTGCAAATACATAAAAGCAAACATACTTTGTCAACACCAGAATTTATATTCTTTCAAAGAATACTGGATCGGGTTTATGTAAAGATGTACTTTTTTTCTGTAAAATAACTTTCTTTCAAAAATGATAACGCTGACCTCACTATGTAGATATACACTACTTGATGGATTAGTGTTCTTTAGAAAGGTCTATGATCTTAAGCAATGAAGACAGGCATGTCAAGAGGTACAGTCTCTTCTGGGCCACATATTTCTGTACTAATAGAAGTGAGGGATACATGCTAGTTATGCACATACATCTGTGTGTGTGTGTGTGTGTGTGTGTGTGTGTGTGTGCGCACACATGCATATTTTAATGGCTAAGGACTGGAGAAGAAAATTGGAGTTGAAGAATTACGAGTATCCTAATAGGATACATAATTCTGATGACTCTTAAAGATTCAAATTGCTTTCTTAGTCTCATAAAAAATTGTGCTTCACCTTACCTGTTTTGAAGGCCATGGCCACTGCTCATTTCTTTTCTTTCGCTGATCCTTAAGAAGTGGAAGAATGATTGATTTAATTGACTTTTCAGGGGATATGTGGTTCTCCTAGGGATCTTGGTGAGGTATAATGATTGAACTAGCTTTTGGAGTTATGCAAAACTGGGTTCAAAATTTAATATCTCCACTAATTGCATGATTTGAGTAAAGCTAGTTTCTATTAGAGAAACAGATTAATCTTTTTGATTGTAGGAAAATTTTAGCCTGCACAGTTTCTGTAAGAAATTACATGAAATAATAGACATACATTGTCGGGCACATACTTGTTATACAGTAAGGACTGTAGTAATGCTGTTTACCATTTTCCTGCTAAGTATCTGCAGAGACAAGAGCGAGAGCCCTGGAGGGTCATATTAGGATCCCATTCAGAGGACTTGAAAAGTATCCGAGACTTTTCTCTTTTCATTTCTCCCCACCTTGTCTTCCTATCTCCTCTCTTAAGTGACACATTCAGTTAATATCTGGGGGGAGCCACACCTCTTCCCTGTGCTTGCAAAGTTTCGTCCTAGACTTTAAGCAGGTGGAGTAAGAGATATGCGTGACACCTCGGCCAGTTCTATAGGTCTCATTCAGACCCTTGTTTGACTAGAACAACTTTTGAGATTGCTCTAGTGGAGGAAAGATCTAGGTCCCATTTTGCTCAAGCAGGCTGTCATACTATCGTTTGTAGAAGATATATGCCCAAACAGGCGCAGAATGCCTTTCAAAAAATCCCATTTAGGCAGACTCATTTCTCCTGCATGTCACACGTTTAGGAAACACTTGAGGACCACAAATTAGAGAGAAGACTACATGTTGTCTTTCCAAGCTGTCAGCTGGTCCCTGGGAGACACCACCCTTCTGCATTGCTGCCCACTGTGTGTCACAGCCCATCCAGCTGGCCCAGGACAGCAGAGCCATTCTCTCCATCAGGTGCAGGACTTGGCTATCTTTTTTATCTGCTTGCCGTAGCTGGCACTGCTGGTCTGCAAAGCAGTGACAAAGGATACAGCGGCTTCACTCCATCTTAGACAAAGAAGGGAGTATGCGGAGATAATGAAGACAGCCGATATCCTTCCAGTTCTGCTTTGGAAGCTGTCACTAATTCCAGGAGTTACACTGGAGGGAATATTTTAATAGCTGAAACCAGCTTGTAGTGGCTCTAATTGCTTATTTAGAACAGAGATGTGGGATGATTTCAGGTTTTGTGAATTAGCAGCACATTATTCTAATGATATAACTGCTAACCCCAAAGAAGTTCCAATAAGTTATAGTTCATTCATTTTCTTATCTTTGGGCTTTCTAGCCTGAGATAACATGTGTTATGTTTGTTTGAGCAATAAGGATGCTAATACTTTCAAATTATTCTCAGTGTGACAGTTTTCTGTGGCGATTATAAAAAATATTACAGACTTGATGGCTTAAGAATATATTCTCTCACAGTTTTGGAGCCCTAAAACTTGTCTCTGCCAAGTTTCTGGACTGCTGGTACTCTAACTTGTGGCTACAGCACTTCAATATCTCTTTCTGTGTTCTGTTCACCTCTCTATGTCTCTCTGAAAAGCACCCCCACCATGCCTCTCTTGTAGAAACACATATAACATTTAGGGCATACCCAGCTAATCTGGGACGACTGCCTTAGCTCAACATCTTTAATCACACGTGCAAAATTCAAATTTCCAAATAGGGTAAGATCATTTATAAATTTGAGGAATTAGGGTTTGATGATGTCTTGGAACCACTGGTCAGCCCACTATGCTCCGTTAGTAGCACTGTTAAACAAAGGTAAATAAGATTCGGGGTTTTAAATATGGTGCCTTTAAAGAGAAAGAGAAGAGAACTTCAAACTATGCCCTAAAGAAACAGCAAAAATGTGTTTCAGGCCAGGAAAAAAATAAATTTGTGAATGAAGTTGTGAGAGATGGCAGCAAGCAGACAGAAGAGAAGGAAGATGCCAAGAAATTGGCTTCTGAAAGCATTCAAATAATTCCCATTGCTAAGGAAACCACTTCACAATTTCCTGTCTCCCTCTCAGTTCTGAACAGCTGCTTTACTATTATAATTTGGCTTCACTGAAGGACTTTAATTGCTAGGTGAAGAAAAGCCAGACTACCAAATTTAGAATGGAAAGAAAAATTATGGTGATGCAAACTAACATGAAAACAAATTATTTAAAATAATTGATACAGCTAGTGCTTTTAAAAAGGAGATTATGGGTTGAGATTTAGCTCAGTGGTAGAAGGCTTGCCTAGGAAGCACAGGCCCTGAGTTCGATCCCCAGCACCACCTCACGCCCCACCCCCGCCAAAAGGAGATTATTGCTTTCTCTTTCTTCCTAAGAGTGCCTAAGGATGGAAGAAGTTATTGGCAGTGATTACTTAAAACTGATGCTTTTAAGTTTTCTATGGATGAAATAAAAATTAGTGACATGTTAGCCCCTTTTCCTCAGCCAGAACTGTCAATGTCAAATGGAAATTTTATTTTGAGCTTTTTCTCCTTCTGCTAAGCACTTGATTAAAAGAAATTAAAATGAATGTATTGCTGATGTGGTGTATTGATATGTTCAATTTGAGCAGGAACGCCCAGCTGGACTGAGCTGGTGTGGTTCTAGGGATGGAAGATCCGCTTGAGGATTGTTTGCCTACACAACATGAAGGAGAAAGGGAGCAGAAGATAGGGGCTGGCCGTTTCCCAGAAGAAGCTCTGTTGTGGCTGGTTCTCTGGAAGGGAACTTAGCCGTTCTTGTCACAGAAGGAGCTCAGGGTCTTGCTGTTGTCCAGGATGGCTGCTGTTTGCTTTAGGCGAGCTCTGGTCTTCATCCCTGCTGCAGGCATCATATCCTGGATCCAGTATAGATTTCTTCAGTCATTTAGTGCAGGCATGGGTCTACATGGGACATTGCCGTGGGCTCCCAGGCCTTGACTGGATCTTTCAGGTCTCCAGTGCATAGATAGACGTTCTGCACTCTTCCTGCGTTTGGCTTATGTGTGTGAATGTTTTAACTTGTATTTGTCCTGTATTAAATTTGCCCTCCTGCAAACCACTAACTCTAGAAAGGTAACTAAAACACCTGAGAAACCTCAAAGTGCCTCCTAATGAATGGAAGGAAATCCTCAAAGTTTGCTAGCAATGTCACACAAATTTGCTGTACTTTTATGTAGGGCTTTATCACGAAGAGAAGAGTTTTATCAGTAGGATCTTCTTCACTCTCCTTTTGTATTTTCTTCTTTGCTTGTGTAGCAGAAGGATTATATGTCCAGCAGTTTATCTCTCCCCGCCCCCCACACTGCTGGGGAAGAGTTAGCCTTTCTTTTCTTTCCTTTAACATATTTTTTACAAAGTAGAGCGTAGTTATTAAAATTAATAATTGTGAGCTATTTATATATACCCTCATGTATATATAATACCAGACTAAAATCTAGAATTACTTTAATCTTTTACTCAGTGAAAATTCAAGGTACAGTATGTTTCCAGCTGCAATGTGAAAATGATGGACATGGTCCTATACTATGCTATCCAGTATGATAGCCAGCGTACTAAGTACTTAAAACATAGTGGCTGGTGTTATTGAAGACCTGACTTTTAAATTTTATTTAATCTTAGCTAATTATGAGGTTTTAGATGGGTCTCACTAATATTATTTTTATTTATTCTTGTTCTACAATATTTCTGGCTGTTTTACTGCTCTCTACCTATGGAAAGCAAGAAAAGAAAACAGATTCTGTATACTTAGAAGCACATTTTTTTTTGTTGTTTCTGTAGTGCCGGGGATCGAACTCAGGGCCTTGTGCTTGCAAGGCAAGCACTCTAATCACTGGGCTAAATCCCCAGCCCCTAGAAGCACAGTTTTAAAGCCTGAAAAAATTCAAAGTGTATGTGCAGAGGGACCTAGGACAGTGCTGTACACATACCTGACTTTAGGTCATTGTTTAGGTAAAAGGCGATGCAAGAAGTATTTTAACAATATGACAGAGATATTATCATTTATTTAGTACTTTCCTGCATGCATAACTAATACCTCTTGATAATTAAACTTGCCTTTTTAGTATGTCCAGTTTGCCCTTGCCAATGTAACCTGTATGAACCAGGACCTTAGGAAAAGGACAGATATAGGCTAAGCACGTAGTCTTCAAGTCTGCTCTTAAGTACAGTGTGAGAGGGAGATAAAGGCTAGAGTTTGGAAACCCTGATAAGAAGGATGCCAGCTTTACTTGGGCTGGTGCTCAGCCTCAGTTCTGCTCTAGATATTCATCTGATGAATCTTTCTACTTCTACATTACTGAGAGTCGCCTGTGCTATCGGTATGTCACTGCCTGCTGGTATCATGTTCTAATTTTTTTAATAAATGCATCAGTATAGTCTATCGTAGATTATAAACCTCTAGATGGCAGGGATTGTGCTTCTCTCATCACTTAAATTTAGTATCAACTTCAGCATTGCAACATTTTTCACACTGGAAATATCATGTTTTCCTCTTGCTGCTGGAGAAGCAGCACTCCAAGTTGCAGCAGGAGCGATTCTTTTACAATTGATATCCATTAAGTGATCATGTCCAAAACTTGGAAAATTTTTAAATATTCTGCGGATTTAGGGTACGGAAAATAAAGGCTGAATCTAATGTTTAGCAATGAGTGCAGCTGTTTCTTTAAACCTTGGAGCCTGGAAAAGAAAAGAAAAATATTCTGCAGAGAAGGTCAGACAAGAGGAAGAAAAGCTAGAGAACGTGTGTGACCTTCCTAGAGTGCCTTTAAAACAATTTTGCTGCTAAATAATCCCAAAATCTACCTTTCCTAATCTGGAGTCACTGGTTTACAGTAGTATAATCGTGCTTGGATCAATTTCACTATATGCTATGAAATTGACACAATCGGTTGCTTATTTTAAATTGTGACTACCATGCTGGGGGTGAAATATAAAAAAAGACCTGAAGTGTCTTGAAAATAACTCCTACCCTCTTTTAACATCTTAGCAAGACACACCAGGCATCCCTTTATTCCCATTCTGCTGTTGGGATCTGCCTGCAGTGCTCATGTTTGGAGCTATCGGGCCCTTGAGTTTTGGTAGTTAGACATAGGGCTTAATAAAGGAAGTGAAAATGAATGTTAATTGCTAATCCATTTAAGAATTCTGGAAATAATTAATGAAAACCTTTTCCATAAGAAATATGAGATTACCAATTAATTTTGTAAAAGAAACGAAGAGGCTATTATATAAATCTTTGATTTATTTTGTTCAGGTAATGGAAGATAATTGACCTCTACCAGTTATTAAATAAGGAAACAAAAACTATGGTAATATCTCACTTTATTAAAAGGTAAAGAACTCTAATATATAAGTTCATTAACATGAAACCTGTAGTAAAGAAAACATTCACGTCCAATTTTTACTATAAAGAAAACCCACAATATACTGTCAAATAGCTTTTAATCTTTCATTACTCTATGTATATACAATGTATATATAAATGTATGTCTAAACATACACACATATGTGCATATGCCCTTGTATATACATATATGTTTGTATATAATGGCTACCTTATCTATGATATAGGATGCCTATTGTCTATAATAGATGTTTTATATCTAAGAGATATTTTATATGTAATAGTAATTTGCTAGGTTGGCTATAACGAAGTACCAGAGAATGAGTCGTCCACAGTTCTGGAGGCTGAAGTCTGAGATGGCGCTGGCCAGGTTGGGTTCTTCTGAGGTCTCTCCTCTCGGTGAGCAGATTGTCATTTCCTCACTGTGTCTTCCCTTGCTTGTTTGCTGATTCATATCTGTGTCTTCCTCTCTTTGTCTTACAAGGACTCCAGTCACTTCAGACTAGCACCAGCTTAGTGACCTCATCCTAGTTTAATTACCTCTTTAAAGACCCAGTTTTCAAATATAGTCACATTCTGAGGCACTGGATATTGCAGCTTTAACATATAAACTTTGGGGAGACACAAGGCAACACATATTTTCTCAAAATTTACTTGGTTTGGATTTTTTTACCTTGAGAATTTACTTATTCTTTTAACGGACAATGTAAGTAAATAGAACAATGAAAAGGGCAGAAATGGAGTTTCTTTCATTGTCTTGTATTTTGTTCTGTTCAGTTCCTCTCTCCCTTCTAGTGTCTTGGGCTCATACCCAGGGGCCATTTCCAACCTGTCCCCTCAGCTCTGTGCATCTGGGCCAAACCAGCTGTGTCACTGGATGCTAGGCCCGTACACACCTGGCCTGCAAAGCCCTGTTCACCCTACAGACTCAGGCCCAAGCCTGCTGCTCAGTGGCCAAAGGCACCTGGCCTTCTGAGAGGCCAGGCAAGCAACCACCCTGGGGGTCCTTCTGGTTGCCCATTTTAGAATGGAGAGAGGTCAAGTTCTCCTCTTTGACAGGTACCCATACACACACGGGAGTCATGAAGTTGGATATGATGTAAACACTTTGTAATGTTGCCTGACTAAATGCATGATGTCCATAAAACCACCAGTACTCATCCCCAAAGTGGTCACAAACTACTTATCAATAACTTGCTTATTCTTTCAGAGATACAGATTATCTGTGTGTGCCCACCATGTTAAGTGAAAACAAGCAAAATGCAGAGCAGTGTACTAGTATGTTTCTGTTTGTATTTCAAAAATAAAATACAAACATATATGTACATACATGTATAAATTATTTTGCCATGGTTTTATAATTTAAAAAAATGTGGACCTGACACATTTGGAATTGATTTATGGGAAGGTAAAAAGTTTGCATACAACTTACATTATTTTCCAAGTTCTTAACTCATTGTCTCAGCACTGTTTCTTGATTCATCTGTCCTTTCTTTGTCATTTGAGATTCTATCTTATCATCTACTGATTTCTCACATTCATTTCAACCTCATTATGATCTTTCTTTTCTGCCCATTTGTGGAGGGTGACCGCATTCTATTTCTTCAGTAGGTCTCTCTGCATTGGCTGACCTGTAGCTTGCCTTTCTCATGGTGAGAAGAGCTAACGTGATTTCAATGTTCCTGAGGTCTTCAGGTGATTTTTGGGTGATTGCACAGCTTGTTTGCCAGGTGGCATCTACACAGACCCTACGAGAATAAAAGCAGCAGGATGGTGAGGTCTCACTCTTCCAGACAATTCCACAGTTAAAGTTCAGACGTGCCCAGCCCATGTCTGTGTTTCCGTGGGGTTGTCAGAGCCTATAAACACCTCGCTCTCTTCCTGCAGCTTTCTGCTTATGCTCTGTGATGTTTGTAGCAACAGCCCCGAACTCCTCTTGACACCACTGACTCGGATTAAAATTATGGATTTCATTATTGTAGCTTTATAATGTGATACGTGCTAAAGTTAGTTTTCCCCTTATTCTTTTTCTGATTTTCCTATCTTTTTTTTTACTTTTTCAGATTTTCTTATTTTCACTGATTTTCTCTTACACATCAAAGAATACGTTCTTAGTTCCAAGAATATTGTTATTTTTAAGTCATTTTTTGCTATATAGACTGATGTTTATTCTGTCGAAGCTTAAAGATTTGAGACTGACTCTTGTTAAGAGAAAAAGAAAAATAGGAGGCTGTGGCTGTGGCCGACTGCGCCATAGTGGAGTAAAGAGGCCTGCACTGGGAGACATTCATTCTTCTCCAGATAACAGCACAAAGATATGGGTGTCTGGGGACCAGATGTGGGTCCTGTGAAAGGGAGATAGCATGGCATTATCTTAAAAGGAATCTCACTGAAAAGTGCTGCTTGGAGGCTGATGTGACCCTAAGGGTTGGGTTGCCAGGTCCCCAAACCCGAGGAAATGGTCATAAGTTGTCAGTCAGAGCAAGACATCGTCATCATTCACATTGTGTGTCTGCAGTGGAGGCTTTCTGTCTCCTCAACACGAGTCCATTTTTGTGTCATCTGGCTCAGCTCTTACGTGCTCTACTGTGTGTGCATTGTGAAAACTAGGGCACTGGGGGACAATGGTGAAGTCTTGTTGTATTTGCATAATTGCAGTTAGGACTCAGTTCCTCTCAAATCTTTCCGATTTGGAATAGTCTTGTAAGTTCGTAGACGATCCTCTGGCGGCATCATTGTTTGATATCCCTGCTTTCAGACAAAACCCAGGCACCACTGGACCACTTTCAAGGGTGTGTAGAAGTACAGATAAAAGGATAAGGAAAGTGGGCAAATGTTCTTCAACCAACAAGGGCTTTCATAACCAGGCATTTGTAAACTGTATGTTGAAAATGTCACAACACTTGTGATAGTGATGTCTAAATATTCAAAACGTGACTGATCAGTTACTAACTGATTAATCAAGCACCATGTTAAAAACTACCATACGTTGGTGGACTAGCATTTTTGTAACACGGATGACTAAGTTGGCCTCAAGAA
>PVJO010027034.1:0-20206 GCA_004026905.1 Hystrix cristata | reverse complement strand
CTGTCTTCTTAAAACATCTTTTATACAGTCTCTCTGTATACCTGGAAGACTGTGTGTTTGGGTCTCTATGCTGAGCTACATCACCCACAAAGATCTCTTCTTGTGTCTGACACCCCTGGAATCCACCACTCGGTCCTCTTGTTTGGCATCCACCATATACACCTGTATATTTCTAGTTATCATATTACCTGCATCTGCACACCCTTTACTAGATCTTAATGGCACACGAGTGTTTGTGGGTTATCTGAAAATGCCCACAAATAGAATAAAGCACCAATTTACAACATCTCCGGGAGCTCCAACACCTTTCTTTTGCTTCTCTGCGACTGTAAAGAACTGTATGCAGACAGTACTAAAACAAGCCCTAATGAGGATGGATCAGACGTGAAATCACAGAAGGCTGATCAGGCAAGAGGAGGTTATTGGCCATATTGACTACTGTCTCTGTCATCTCTTCCTACTCATTCGCTTTTTCATTACATGTAATGGCCCTATTTAGATTTCTTAAGCCATTTTCCTCTCCACACACCAATGTTTATCCAGTCCTGGCATTTCTAACAAATCCTAACAAATGTATGCCTGGCAGTTCCATTTTATTGTTCAGTCACCATCTCCCTCCTCCCACAGCTGTTTCCCTGCCCGCAGCCTTGATTTCGCCTCATTCTGCTGTCTTCTTGGTGCCTGAGCATGTTAACCATTATATCTGTACTATAGATTGTAAATCATTATCATCTTTTAAAATCTACGTGTGTACAATAATATTCACAAAGTTGTCCACTCATCACTCTAAAGAAAAAAGCTTTTTTTCTAGACAGATAACTTGAGCATATAGGGTAAATTTTTAAATCTAAATTCCAGTTCAGCAAGCCGGTCTTGCAAGCAGTTATCCCTCCACGAAAGGTGCTGGTCTCCCAGACGGCTTTCCTCTTAGATCCTGTGCATGTAGCGCCTCATCATCTCAAGAGGGAAACACTTGTTCTGTGAGAACGAATCAAGGTAGAAAACTCCATGTTCATCTCATTGCACACTCCAGTTATCAGGCACCGGCCATCCGGGATGGTGAAGCCATAGAAAGCAGATATCACATCCATCAGCTCAACACCATCTTCCCTTCTTGCTCCCTCTTGGGTGCGGCCATCACCTGAGCCATCCTCAGAAAGAAGAGGATTTAGTCCATCTTTGCTTGACAATGAAGTCTATAGTAGAATTTCACACCTTGTTGGGCTTCAGAAAATTTCCTGGCAATACTCAATTTCACACACTTCAATTTTAGACATTTGGAAACCAGGAAGTCACTGGAGCTTCTCTCATGGAGAGGAGCGAAATCAGTGCCGCCTCCTGCTGAGTTGTCCTGGGGCCCCGCAGCAGCAAGCCAGGGAGCACACGGCACGGTCTCTGAGATGTCAGCAGAAATATCATTTCAACATGCTTAGCCTGGCATGATGCTCTGACTCCCTTCAGCAGTCCCTCTGCCCTGGGGACCCACAGTGCAATTATTTGTTAAAATCATTTCTGTCACTCTCGGCTCCCACCACTACCACTCCCAAAGCTGTTAGGCATCCATCCAGTTCTATAGATCTACCGGCTGTATTCATGCCTGAGTCCCTCTACATTCACCTTAAATGGGTATCTCTTATACTCAGATGCATATACATCATGCATAATCACTGCCAAAAGGCTATCGCGCCTAACTGCACAACCTTAGCTCTGTGTCCTGTGGACTTGCCATGTTATTTGTCAATATCACATTTAACCCCGTCTTTCACCCAGGAACTCAAGGGCCCTCTCTTCTGAGCTGCACGGGGTTTCCCAGCCTCTTCTCACCAGCATCCGGGCTCTCTGATGCCCCGTCCTGAGCCACGCTGGGATAGGGGAGGGGGATGGGAAGGGGAGAGGATGGGGGGGAACGGGGACCGAGCAGGGGCAGGGGCAGGGTGTGTAGGAGCACGCTGCTGCTGCTGCCCTACCATCCTGCTCCCCTAAGCCCCTCGTGAGTTCCTTGATTGACTCTTTCTGGAGTCGTTTCATGATGGGGGCTTTAAAAGCATCACCTCCCTAGTCATAGTCACCTAACCTGTTTAAAGTACACACACACAAACACACACACACACACACGCAAACACACAGATTTCAAAGTATTACTCCATGGAAGATGTATAAAATCCATGCGGTTAGAAAGCCCTCAAACAGTTATGAAGATCATTCCTCAGCATTTGTTCATTCATGCATTCATTCATTTAATCATTGAACAGGCACCATTTGCTCTGTATAACAGGCCCTGAGGGTTCACAAAGCAAGGAAACCAAGATCCTTAATGCCGTAGTCCCTAATTATTTGGTTTTATGGTTTCTTTGATTTGGGCACAGTATACGTCTTCCTTTTTCCTGCCAGTATCTCCTATGTTTTCTTTTGGTGGGCTATTTGTCCTCCATTCACAGAACTCAGGGTTTCCAGGGGTCCTGATAACTCCTCCACCCCCAGGCCATGAGTGGAGGACAGACTTCTGTCCCAGAAGTTCTGGCTAGCAGAACACGGGGATCAACCTAAGGCAGGACTCCTTCAATATTTTGGTCTCAAGCCCACTTTCTGGTCAAAAATTATTGAGGACACCAAGCAATTTTGATTATGTGAGTTTTATTTATAAATATTTACTGTATTGGAAATGTAAACATTTGTAAACATATTTATTTATTGATTGTGCTAAGCCAGTAGGCACCTGAATGGGGCAGCCCCGGGGCAGAAATGGAGGTTACAGCCTTCTTCTCACCAAAGTGAATATGGTACTGCTGCCAGGCTGAATGAAACTCTGCCAGGAACACAAATCAAAAGTGGGCTTCAATACGCCAACTTCTTCCAAGGAAACCAATCAGTCCCTTGTTGGATTTTATGACACGTCTTCATGGTAGAAGTGGCACCAATTCATTTTGGTAGAATCGACAATATTTTGGTCTAAGTTTGCCTTTCTTGTTCATAAAACCTTAGCCAGCCCTACTGTGTGAGGGCTCCCAAGTGTTTGATCCACTTTTTCATGTCCCACACAACATCATACCCCACATTACATTAACAGACCCACTTTACTGCAAAGGAGATGTGGCAGCAGGCCCATGGCTGTGACACCCACTGATATCTCACATGCCACTACCACCACCACCCAGAAACGGCTAGCCCGACAGGAGGACAGAGTTATCTTCTGGAGAATCATGACAAGAGCCAATTAGGATGGAATCCCTTGCATGGGGAGTCGCTCTATAGGGGTTCCATGCTACGCCAATAACCAGTCTATAGTGCTTTTACCCCAATGGGAAAAATACATGATTCACAGGGATGGAAGCAGGGATAGCCCAACTTATCTTCTAGAAAAGTCTTGCCTCTACCCCCTGCACCTCTCAGCTCTCTGCGTTAACAGTTTCTGGCTCTTGGGTGGAGAGATCCATCTACTAATAGACACAGCAAAAGACTCATTGAACTTTAGTTATATCCTCCATCTGGGCACTTTTGGCTCCTTGTGCAAAGGAACCAGCAAGCAAGAAGAGCATCACCTTTCTGAGACAGGCAACAGACATTGACCGTCAGGAAGGGGTCAAGTTGCTATTACAAAGAGGGCAAGGAGGAATATGTTTGGCAACCAAGTGAACCATTTGGACATCTCCAGTTGCCAATCCTGGCTAAATGGACAGTAAATGGAAAAATGCAACACGTGACCTCTGAAGTGAATATAAACTTAAGGTTTGCATCTTTCAGGAATAAGAGTCTGGGTCTTCCCACCAGGCAAGCATACCAGCGCAGCCTGCTACTGGAGGCTGAGGGCAATCTAGGCAGGCTATACTGGAACAGAGGAAGGAGCTCATGAGAAAACCATCGCCTCAATCCTTCCTGCAACAGCAGGCACAGCGGTCCACCCCACTAACGTTCCTCTTCTAAGCTTTGCCTGGGAAAGAGGTGTATCAGATTCCCAAATGACCTAGTCTCAGGATTTTTCCCATAGGAAGAAAAAAGCTCCAAGAGAGTCACACTGTTATGGAAGCTGCTTGTCTATAATTAACGACATCATAAGGGATTTAGGCTCTCATGCGGGGTTGGCTAAGATCTTATGACTTTGTTGCTGCCCAATTTCTTCCTCTTCCCTTCTCATTTCCTTCTGTTACACTACAGATAGCCATCCAAGGATGCTGCTGAATGAACTTCCTAAACACTTACCTCCATCTCTGTCTCCATTCGTCAGGAACTCACCTTGCAACTGCATCTCCACTGCAGGTGGGTCAGCTTCGAGCTGATCAGATTGCACCCTCCCTGCACACCTCTGCCTAGCCCAGGTGCCTGAGGGTGACATTTGGCCCATATGAGTTTGGATGCTGGCTCCTAGAACCTTTAACTAGTACCCACAGGATATCTTTGAAAGCTATTTATATCATAATTTTAAATAATATATGAAGAGAGAGGAAGTCATTAAAGGGAATTCAGGAATGTATAGTGTTGGAAGTGCAGCAGATGAACAATGCTTTTAACCTGGTTGGTCTAACTGAAAAGGGAAAAAGGGTTTGGCAGAAAGATGAATTTAACTTTGCCTAAGCTGAATTTGAAATTCTGGGTTATATCCAGGAAGAGATGTTGGCAAGGGTGTTGGAATTTTTGTCTCCAGACCCTATGCTTAATAGGTCAGTAGGTTAACAGGTTCTGGTCCTCAGAGGGGGCTGCAGCTGGTGATTCACACAGTAAGAGTCTCACAGAATTTTAAGCTACAGTTGTCACCCAGGTATTTTGGGTTGCTATGCCAAGGGACCAGTGAGCAAGAGGAGAATCGCCATTATGGTAGGGAGTGAGGGTTATGATTAGAAGGAATTTAGAATTTAGGGACTGGTTGAAACCGTGGCTTTGGATAGGAGAACCCAAGAAAACTGCCAGAGGTGATAGACCATTAATCTTCAGCATCCTTTGGATAAGGAGATGGCAACATTTCCCTTTAGCAGTATCTTCTAAAGTTTCACAACTCTCAGCATCTGAAAGTTTTCTCCTTTAGAGCCTAATCCTTTATGTAGTATAGTTATTTCTTCTCTGGGTCCAACTTACATAAAACACTTTGCATTCTTGATGATATTAATCTCCCTCAACTCTTTAGGATAAAATCTCCAAATCTTTCATTTTTGTCCTCAGCAAGATGAAAATTTTATTTTAAGCAACATACCTAAGTAAGTTAAAAATTAATTCTGGGAGACTACTTCAAATTCCAGGAATCAGTGAAGCTCAACAGACCACATGCATAGCCTGGATGACCTTTATTTTTTTCCAGCTGCTGTTCTAGTCAACAAACAGCACAGATGGTGAGCTTTCCCGGGAACATGCTTTGCAGAATGCTGGCATGATTTTGTTATTTCAGACTTAGAAAAGACTGAGGATTAGCTGTCCCCTTAAAAAAACAAAACCAAGCATCTTCAATAGAAAGCTAGTCCAGCCATCTTTGTAAAGACTGCTCACTATGCATCTATCTGAATGTATTTGGGACACTGCAAGCGGGGAGGTCCCTGTGTCACCATAGAGGGGATTGTTAAATCACTTTCTTATATCTGGGACAAATACCTGACACCTGCAACTTAAAGAAGAAAAAGTTTATTCTGGCTCACGTTTTAGAAATTTCAGTCCTTGCCTGGTTGACCAGTTCCGGGCAAAGGTAGCATGGTAGAAGGTCTGGTGGAGGAAAGCTGCTCATCTCGTGGCAGCCAGGAAGCGGAGAGCAAAAGAAGGAGTAGGGAGGGAGAGCTGCCCTTTCAGGTCACAACTCCAGTAACCCACTTCTTCTGACCAGGTCCCACCTCTCAGCATCAAGTCAGATTTAGTGCCCCGTAATCCAACCAATCTCACAAGCCCCCACTTCTGAGCGTATGAGGGTTAGGGAGCTGTCCAGATATTAACAATAACAATGCTGCGCTAGAAGCCTGGTTCCAAATCCCGCCGCTCCCTGTAAGGGTGTGATCTGAGGTGGTCTGCCTTCTTGGTGCCAGTCACTCATTTAAATGACAGGATTGGGCTAAGTAGCAGCAGTGGTCTCAGAAAGTCAAGAAGTTCTACGCTGTGCATAGATTTCATGTTTCTATGCAACATGATTTCTTTTTCTTAAATTTTTTTTATTTTTACCAAGAACATGTATTGGTACATTATATACATAATGATCATAATCAACATGGTTATTTTGTACGTGTACATGATGTATCTTGGCTTTCCCCCCTCTTCTCCTCGCCTCCCTTCCATTCACCCACCCCTCTCTATTTGCAACAAGTTTATTTACCCGCAATATGATTTCATATTTCATATTTCCATGATTTCATATTTCCATGCCAGCTTCCCAGGCCAATAATGAATCCTTAAGGACTGACACATGGAATTGATTTGTCCTTCCATCCTGCACATAACACAGAATACATTCATCTATGACAATGTCCTTAAACTTTTTGGGCTTAAAAATAACTGCAGTTATTTGCGATAGGTATATCTGAGGCAGGAGATGAGGGTGTGGCAAACTGGTTGGAGAAATGGGAGCGATATATTAATTACAAAGTTCCAGGACTCGTGTGAAGAATAGTTTCCTACACATGGAGCCAATCAGATAGTGCTATCTTCAGTTTTTCTCCTGAGAGCTCAAGCAGGTTTTTGACAGGATGGCCTAGACCTGATGTCATCCTGAGGAGCACCAGATATAAAAAGACACCCACCATTGAGCTCAGGGCTATTGTGTTCTTTCTTTCACAGCAGTCCACCCTCACGCTGTAGAGTGGTTTTTTCCTACTTTTCTTGACCCAAACTCACTCTGCAGAGCATGTTTCTTTTCCTATACTTATTAAATGTAAAACATCACTACCTTGTGTGCTTGCTTTGTCCAATTCTTTGTTCAAGACAAGAAGAACTTAGAAACCAACTCTGGAAGGAGAACGTAGAACCCTAGAGCCCAATAACACATCTGCCAATTCCCGATCCATTTGCCCATGGATATTTGCCATGTAATTGCCATGAATTTACACATATAACATGTTTTCCAAGATTCTAAAGCAAGTGGTTATGGTTTATATCTAGATGCCTCCCATGAGCCTCATGCTCTCATAAGCGGGCCTTTGCAAGGTGATTAGATTATGGGGGCTATATATAGTTAACTTGCCATTAGGAGGAGTTGACCAGATGAGGTGAGTCACTGCGAGTGTGATCTGGGTGGATGTTTTGCCCTTCTTGGTGCCTCCCTTCATCCTCTCTCCTTCCTGGCTGCCATGAGGTGAGCACAGGTTTCCTTCACCAGACCCTTCCACCATGCCACTTCTGTCTGGAGCCAGCTGACCGTAGAAGGACTGAAACTTCTAAAACGTGAGCTAAAATAAACCTCTCCTCTTTTAATTTGTGCGTGTCCAGTGTTTTGTCTCAGCAATGAGGAAAGTGACTAAAACAGGGGGTCACCAACTATATTTGAGAAACACCATGCGCATTGGATACAAAATGCACATTATTGAAAGACTAACAATTCCAATACCCCTCCTTTCCTCCTTTATAAGTCATAGTTTATTTTCTGAACGTGGTTCTTCAAAACTGGCACTTTCTAAAGCTTTAGAAGGCCCTTCCTTTTAATATGGTGGTGATGGTGGTGGTGATGGTAATGAGGATGATGATGATGATGATTTGAATTGGTAGATAATTTCTCTGGTTTGCTGTTCTAGTTTTCTTATACTATCAGCTAGTAGAAAAATAAAATGAATTTTCAATAGCTAAATATCAGGTTTCTCTCATGTTTCATTCTCTAAAACATATTGACAAATTAGTAAAAGACAGCCAATATGTGTTTATTCACTTCAAGTGATATTTCAGCAGAAAATTCAATGAAAATATCATTTTATTTATCTGGTGATTTCATAACTAAGCTACAAAAAATGATTTCCTGTTCCCTGTAGGGGAATGGTGTTTTTGGGGTTTTTTGTTTGAGAATTCACTACTGGATGTACTGTTTCAATGCAAAATTTTCTAGTGCTTCATTTTTACTATTTTTGAAAGTATAGCTGTAAAGCAGTGTTTAGATTTTTATAGAATTTGAATGTTCTGCATGTAAATGCAGTGAAGCCACAATAGGAAACAGAAGGAAAGTTAAGACACTGTGTGGGGCAGGTTCCTTTGTGACCCGTGAAGCAAGCTGGGCTATGGAGGGACTTGAGCTCAGCCTCTTGCTTCCAGGGTTGATCCCAACCACTCATTTTCACTTAGCAGCCAGAGAAGCCTTTTAAACATAAACCTTCTTACACATCTGTTTTGGGCTGAGATGTCCCACCTGGGAAAGAGGAAATTTTATGTGGAAGCTCAGTACCCAAGAATGTGACTATATTTGAAGGTAAGAGGATTTTAAATTAGTCCTATTAGATGGGCAGCAGTCCAGTCTGGCAAGCGTCCTCATGAAAAGAGAGGGATGCCAAGGGACACATGCACAAAGGGACGGCCATATAAAGACACAGAAAGAACAGGGCCATCTGCAAGCCAAAGAGAAACCAGACCTACTGACACCTTGATTTTGAACTTCCAAGCCGCCGAACCGTGAGAAAAGAAATTTCTGTGGTTTACGCCACCCAGTCCCTGGTACTTTGCCACAGCAGCCCTCGCCAATCACAAACTAATAACAGTCTCTCTCTGTCTCTGTCTCTGTCTGTCTGTCTCTCTCTCTCCACACACATACCCCATTGTCACCCTTCCTTAAAACTTCCAGAGTCTCCTATTTCCCTTAAAACAGAAGTCCCAACTCTGAGCACAGCCTGTGAGCCCCACCAGGCCTCCTCTGCCTTCCTATGATACACCCGTCCTAAGGTGAGAGCGCCCTCACTCCCGAGCACTTTGGAACCAGTTATTCCCTAGATCCGGGCACTTCCCCCTCTCTTCTCACCTAGTCAAATTGGCCTGACCTTGAGTACCAGCTCAGAAGCACCTCCCTAAGGAGCTCTGTCACAGGCTCTTATCCTGCAGCAGGCCCTTCTCCTGTAAACTCTTGTCAACCACAGACATGTCCTTCATACCAAGTACAGAGTTCCAGGAATGATATATGCATGTATTTGATTATTTTACTCATGTTTGTCTCATCTAATTTGTTGTGAGCTCTAAGAGAGCGAGGGCTGAGTCTGTTTTGCCCCCTACCAATCCCCCGGGCCTCACATAGGACCCAGCAAAGAGCAGGGACTAAGCTAGTGACTGCTTAATCAACAAATGACCACAACTAATACCATGATGGTCGAGGGGAAATGGTTGGCTTAGAGGATACAAAGAAAATGGGAGCTAATGTAACCCCAAGTATAGAGTGACGCTCACTCAGGCATAGGGAACCTGACCCTAGAAACATCTTGCCCTTATTTGCAGAAATCTTCAGTTACTAGAACCAGCAAGTACTGACTGTGCTTTCTTTCCCTGGACAAACATTAAACATGCTAGACTCTCAGCTGGACAGTAAGAATCCCCACAATCCCCGGGCAAGACAGTCTCTGACACTGATTTTGACACCATTCCTATGACCTCGACTTCACCAAAAGAAGGTCAGAGGTGCCTGGCAGTCTCCAACCTTTAATATTCTTCAGCTACTTACCTCCCTTCCAAGCACTTGTTCTCCCAGCCCTACCCCTCTCTGCTATCCCCACAGGAAGCAACTTTTCTTTTCAACTTATCATTATTCTTGAACCTTGAGAAATAATCATATAGAGGCAGTTTTAATACCAACATTCCTGGGCTCAATCCCCAAAGATTCTGAAGTTCACCCTTGAAAAAAATGTATTCTGTTGCCATCTGCTCTTAAGTGATGAACCACAACATCTGGGACTAGCTTAGCTTTAATAGTGAATTTACTTGAGCAGTTAAACTAGCTTAATTGTTTTCAAACATTGGCCTGGAGATGATGTCAAATTTGATAAACACAGGGTGAGGTTCTAATTGTATAACAACAGACATTTGTGTAGTGGCTTATAGTTAACAGGATACTCATCTTCCTCTCATATGATTCTCTCAATTTGTGAAGGCAAGAAAGGGCACTGGATCCCTCTTTATTGGCAGGGAAATTTTAAGTTTCTTTCTCAGGCTACACACTAGAAATGGCACTAGGCCCATTGCTCAAATCTCCAAGAACACGAAGTAAATATACACCTCATCTGACATCTGTAGCCCTTGACTCTGCATTAAAGCCACGACTTACTGTGAGTACTGATGACAGAAAGCAATATGGAGGATCCTTGGAAAACTAAAAACTCCCACATGATCTAACAATCCCACTCCTGAATACATAGCCAAAGGAAATGAAATCAATATATCAAAGAGATATCTGCACTCCCATCTATTGCAGCATTATTCACAATTACTAAGGTATGGACTCAACACCAGTGCCCATCAATAAATGAATGGCTAAAGAAAATGTGGCAAATATACACAATGGGATACTCGTCAAGCTTTTAAAAGGAGGAAATTCTGTAATTTACAGTAACATGCATGAACTTGAAGGACATTAATCAAATGAAAAAAACAGGTACAGAAAGACAAATGCCACAGGATTTTATTTATACATGGATCTAAAATGCCAAATTCATCGACGCAGAGAATAGAATGGTGGTTACCAGAAGCTGGAGGAGGAGTGTGGCTAGGGAAAGGAGATGTTGATCGAAGGGTACGAATTTTCAGTTAGACAAGAGGAACAGGCTTTAGTGATCTGTAGCACAGAAGATGACTACAGTAAAGAATAATGTGTTGTGTCCATCTGCAAAAAAACAAATGTGAAGGAAGAGGGCCTTGACTCATTGCCATTAAAGGTTCCACAAAATTTTCTCTTTATATACTTATTCTAAAGTCTAATAAATATCTTTGCATATGAAAAAACACTACCTAATGCTTTCTGAATTACAAAGTAAAGTTAATGCTAAATCAACCTAGGCTAATTGAAATGCATTTAACCATTCTTCCCTGAATGTCTGCTATGTGCTGGGCGCCCTTCTCAAAGCTGGGGAACATAGAGATCAGTTTTCTTTCTACCACGCAGAGAATGCTCCCTGATAGGCAAAGTCCCTTTCAGAGCAGGCTGCCTTGATGCCCAAGTCTACAGTAGTCAGGAAATGGGTACTACGAACATCTCTTGGAAAAGCATGTCTTGAAATAGATTATCCTATTTCACAGCTGATGCACACAAAAATACACATTTCCATTAAAACCAAATAGCAAGAAACATTTTAAAGGCATGATTTCGCTGCTGCTTTATAACTCCAGATGGAAACAAACACAAGATAGCAAAACTCAAAGGTATTTTTTAAATGTCTAGACCACTTGCCATCTGCGTCCCTGGTGCAAATCTGGTCCGACATTCCTTGCCTCAGTCTCCCTATCTGCACAGTGAGAATTAAAACTGCACCCACTACTGAGTCATCTGATTTCACATCTGAGTTCACATCTCCAGAGCACCTAGGAAAGTGCTTGGCACATGGTAAGTCAGTCTCCAAAACCCTTATTATTTCCACACAAGTTGTGTTTAGAAGGCATTTCGCTTTACCTGTTAATGCTGAATTCTATTTTACCTTCTACTCATCATGGACCCTTAGGTTCCCTTTCAATCTTCCCAGAGATTCACAATTGCTTCCAATTTAATATCCACCATGAATTTAATTAAAGTTTTGTTAGTGTCTGCCTCCTCTAGACCATTAATGAGGCTGTTAGATAAAATGTAATAAAGATCCCTTGAGCAGCCCAGCAGACATTGCTATTAATCATTGTTTACTTCTCTTCAGCTTATGTTCATACTTCAGGGCCATTTCTATCCATTTCTTTACCTCTGAAAATAAAAGTAATAATAGCTACCTCAAAGAGCTACCTTGAGGATTCCAAGAGATTCTATACCATCATGTCGGACCTCACTTCAAACATCGTTGCTGCTGGGAAAAAAGAATAGGTAGGTTATGTCATTTGGAAATTTTCCAGAAAACAAAGAGAGTGGTTTTCACCAGTGAACCTGCCATTTTTACCATCTTTGGTGGTTTTGGTTTAAACAACACTCATCACAAACACCTTTAATTGAGGAGGGACTTGTGGGGTCATCTAGCCCAATTTCTGACTGCAATCAAGATGCCCTTAAAGCCTTGCTACTCAAAATGTGGTTATGTTGGAACTTGTCAGAAAGAATCTTGGGCCCCATCCCACCCATGAATCTGCATTTTGACATGACAATTCATATGTACTTTAACGTTTAGGAATCACTGCCCTATGCACTCTTTTACAGGTGATCTGAGAACAAACAGCTGAATAAAGTCATGATGGGTGGGTGGGAGTGAGTGTGCATGTGCGTGCAAGGGAAGGTGCCCAGGCATTAGAGCATTTGAGTATCATAAAACTCATTCCCAAAAGCAACAAACTCTAAGGAAGGCTACTCTAAAAGGGAAAAGGCTCATATGCTTATAAAGCCTCACCTTATTCAATTTGACCTTGAAACAAGTCTATTGATTCTGTGTGCCTGTGTTCCCCCTTTCTGATCACTAGGTCACTTAATTTTCTATTTGTTTTCTTACTAAGGAATTGGACACTACAACACTGGGAAGGCTTAATATTTACCTCACTTTCCACTCAGTTTGTGGATGGGTGGATGTTTGTATGGCAGCCAGGGTCTGTGTGTGGTGGGGGGTGCACGTAGGCTTCCTCATACCAGGCTTTGTAAACCTGCGGGTCTCAAGTGCAGACATCACCCAGAGTCATGGTGTAGTCTGAGTTCACCTGGGCATCATTTCTGCACTGATGTCCGAAGATTAAAGATCAGCCTGCCAGACCAAATTTTTTAGTCTTTTTCCAAGCTCATCTCCTGCAGGATACCTATCACAGATGTTCTCTTTCCTAAATCCCTCTAAATTACATACTGTCTTGGATTTAAAAAGAACAAAACAAAAAACACTAATTAAAAATTGTTACAAGTTTCCGAACCAGATTAGCATCTTCTCAACAACCTCATAAACCTTCAGCGAGGCATCATGGAACAATTAGCCCACTAAGGAGCTGTGTGTCATGGAGACACTCAGACTTCCTCTGATTCCTCAACTGTGAAATGGAAATAATAATGGGGCTACCATGAGAATTAAACAGGAAAAGAAAGATGAACACGTAGAAAGTGCGCAGTAAGCTCAATAAAGACTATTGATTGCTTGACCACAGAAATCAGATGAGATCATCTCATCACAAGCTCATCTCTCCTTCCAGTTGAGAAGCAAGAAGGCAGCAGAATGGCTGATCTGGTAATAAAATAGGGATCCTTGTCTCCTTGGGATTTGTCAGTTCCTTCCTCTTTGTGCCTCTAACAATTTGTATGTGCATCAAAGTTTTGAAAATGACCACAGAGAGCCAGCCTAATGAAAAGTGGGAAATGCTTAATATAACTGAAGCAAAACATTTTCATTTTCCCATTCCCTGAAATGGAGGCACCTTCCCTCCAAGGTTTAGATCCTCTCCTATGCGAGAAGAGGATTTGAACATCAGAGGGAGAGGACACAGTGGGGCAGAAGGTGCTAGAAAATGGATACTTTATGCACACAGCGAAATGAATGAACCAGAAGATAATTAGATGCTTTTGAAATACCTACGTGTCTTCTAAAAACCAGGAGAAAACGCCGATCGAATGCAGCTGACAGATTGCATCTTGTTGCCTAGCACTGGTCGGAAGTGACTGAGAGTTGCTAGGCAACCCATCCTCCTGGGCTTGGTGATCCAGCAAACACTAGACAGATGCTTTTCCTCTGCTACCCGCAGCCCATCACAATTTTCTCATCTGTAAGATTCACACCTGATTAATGTTTCCTCTGGATTTTTTTTCCATTCAGATAGGGCACAGCGACGTGCAGGATTACCCATACCCAACTGAGTCTGCCTGCTTACCTAAAGAATGCCTCATGGCAAAAAACAAATGGTCCTATAAAGATTAAACCGTGTTGAGATGGAAACCTGGACTCTGGAGAATAGGGCAAGGATCTGAACTGTTCCTCCTAGAAATTAGCAAATTACCTTCTGCATCAAAGGAGGGTTGGTCTAATACTGACTGGAACATCCTGGCCAAATTGCAAAGTCATCCAAGTTTATTCTCATCACTCCAAAAATCATTTGGAGGCGGGAGGAGGTGGTTCTCCCTAGCAGGGAGCTTACTCTGACTGCTCAGAAGGCTTACTACACTTTCTAATGAACTTGCTCAGGTCCTGTGAGAGAGATAAATGCAAATAGAAATGACTGATAATAGTCTACTCTCAACCTAGCCCACTCTTCTAGGGAAGGTTTACATTATTAGGATGCAAGATAACATTTCAAGAAGGAGGTAGAAAGGAATCTTCCTTCCTCCTTTCTTCCCCACTTGCTGTCTACTTAACATAAATCATAATACAAAAGTACTGACCCATTTAGGTGGCTCCATAATACTTCCAGTGGAAGCTTTCATAAGAAATTGAACATAGTTAAGCTAATTTTTTTTTTTTTTTGGTGCTGGGGATTGAACTCAGGGCCTTGCATTTGCAAGGCAAGCACTCTAACCATTGAGCTAAATCCCCAGCCCCAAGCTACTGTTATTAATCATATACTATTTACAAAATTATTGGCTCTAGTTTTGCCAGGTATCAGGTTTACTGGGGCTTTCCAGGTTAATGGGATGGAAATTTTTCATTCTGAGCAAGGTATTGCTATTTCTCCCCTTCCATTTATTTGGTGTTTCTAAACTTTCAAAATGTTTTCTCATCTATCATCCCACTATTCTGTAAATCCCTATGCTGTGATACATGTAAGTTGATTACGATGCTTTTGAAGAAAACAACAGAATATAGTGGAAGTGATGTTTACTCCACAAACTCAGGTGCAAAAGAAATAGTACTCTATTTAGAGCAACTTACTTCTGAATTGAGGTTCCATCCCCATGAATTAAGAAAAGTCATCATCAGTCATTACTGCCCCAGATCCTGTAAAATGGAGGTCCTCATGTTACCAGAACTGAGTTCTTAGGTCCAGAAACAATAGAAACAAGACTAGACCCAGAAGAATACAAGCACAGGTGAGGTTTTTAATGGATTTCTGCTCAAGCAAGAAGGAATTTGCAGCACTGACAAAGGACAAGTCAGGACAGTGGCTCCCCAAACTAGGAAAAGGGGTAGCTAATGCAAAAAGCTCCCCCCCAAAATTTCCATCCAGGTCCTCTGCCCAAATAAGGGATTCAAACTTGCAGACAGAGAGTGCCCCATCTGGCTGGTCAGTACCTGAGCTCAGTTCTGAGTGGCTGGCTAGTCAGCTCTGACTACTAGACAGAGGCAGGTTTAACAGGAGACTCATCCTTGCCTAGTCTATGTTAGTTGGATGTGTTTGTAGCTGCTGTATTTTTAACTCCAGGGCTGGGTATGAAGACTGAGGCCCCATTTGTGTCCTTGTTTGGTTTTCCTGTGAAAGCACAAAACAAACACAATCCCTGTAGGGTCCCTGCTGGCATTTGATGGTTCTATCCACTTTTGGGTGGTCCCCATCTGTCTCGCTTGTGTTAGCTGTCTGTCACTCTGACAAAATACCTGAGATAATCTACTTAAAGAAAGAAAAGATATATTTGGGGCTCATGATTTCAGAGGTTTCAGTCCACAATCTCTTGGCCCTATTGCTTGGCCTCTGACAGCACAGCACATCGTGGAGGAATCTTGCTCATCTTATGGGGGACAGGAAAAAGAGAGGGAGAAGGAAGCGGCTGAAGTTTCTTTTTTTTTATTTTATTTTAATGGTATATTTTAGATGTACATGGTGATAACATTCATTATAGGGGATTTGTTACCCGTACATGACATATTTTGTTGCTTCTTTTTTTCCCATTCCCCTCCCCTCACCCCCTCCTCTCTCCCCATCTACAAAAGCTTTGTCTCCATTTCTTCCTTCCATTTCTTATTTCTCTTGTCCTCTGTTCTGTTCCTCCTCCCTCGTTCCCTTTCCCATGTGGAAGTTTTCTTCCCTTTCCCAATATATTACATTTTAGTCTTTATTTACACTTTCAGTTGTAGGCAAGGACTTTATGAACAAATCCCTAGTTGCCCAGGAAATATCACAAAGAATCAACAACTGGGACCTGATCTTACTAAAAAGCTTTTGCACAGCAAAAGAAACTACCAACAGAGCAAAGAGACAACCCACAGAGTGGGAAAAAATTTTTGCCATCTATTCCTCTGAGAAAGGATTAACATCTCGAATATATAAAGAACTCAAAAAAATCAGACCCCCCAAATTTGAAGTTTCAATATATATTTTGAAGTCACATCCTCAGTGCCCTAACTTTCTCCCAATAGGCCCTACCTTCTAAAGGTCCCACCTCCCCCCAGTAGTGTCACAGGCTGGGGACCAAACTTTCAACAGATGGACCTTTGCAGAAATTCAAGACCGAAACTATAGCATTCCTTGACCTCCAGCCTGTGCTGGGTTCCTGCAGGTGCTCCCTGACCCTGGCCCCTGTGGTTCAGATCCCCACTTTGAAGTTTCCTCAGGCGAGGCACAAACTCTGTTGATTCGGGAAGCCCTTAGCCCTCTCATCCCCACCAGCCATTTCCCCTGAGGTCCAAGCCACTCCTCTACCCTCTGATCCATCCCTTCCCATTCTGGGGGAATCTTCTACTCTTTCCTAACCAGCCCCACCATGCCCCATCCCAACCAATCTTAAATTATGACTACTAATGCCTTATATTTCCAAACAATGCTGAAATAATTATTCTCAACTAAGTCTGGTTCCACACAAATCCCTGTGCGAAGGAGGAATAACAAAGTGTACAACTGTCCATTCGAAACTGTGAGGGGGAAGAAAGAAGATACCACAAACATTAAAAGTCTGAGAAACACATTCACTTTAAAAAGGAAGGAATCCCCAGCACGGGGTGGGGGGGGAGACTGGCACATGTTGCAATCTGAATGAACCTTGGAGACATTATGCTAAGTGAAATAAACCAAGCACGGAAAGACAAGTACTGTGTGACTCCACTCCTCTGAGATACCTAGCATAATCCAACTCATAGGAACAGGAAGTAGCACGGTGCTTGCTGGGAGCTGGGAAGGGGAGAGTTGTTGAATGGATACAGAGTTTCAGTCTTACAATTTCAGCCCTCCTGGGGTGGGAAAAGGAGTTGTCCTCACTGAACTCAGACAAAGGATTTTGTTTTCATCCTGTTTCAATTGTGCTGCTGTCCTTCCCACTAACACAACCTTTATATGTGGTGGTGATGTGGTCTGTTATGGACTGAAGCATCCTTATGCAGCGCATGACTGTTAATACAATGTGAGGCAGAATGTGCTGTATGCTCCAATAGAGACACAAGCAGAAGCCTGGGGATTCCAGCAGGAAGCACAGGTAAATCCAGCAAGGAAGACTGGCAAAGCTTCCAGAGCATGGTGCCTGGGAAGTTCTACCTTAGCATGTGGATAAGATTTCTATGTGTAGGAGAAACTGTGGAGGGAGCAATCCCAGATGAAGAGTGCAGCATGGGAAAATGCAGAGGGTGGCTCTGACCAAAGCATAGTTTATACACAGAGGGCAGATGCAGGAAGAGCAACAGGCAACGTCTTTCTCCAGTATGTCAGATATTTGCTGAGATTTATCGATCTAGTAGAGACTGGGAAGGAAGGCACTGAGGAGCTGGGTCTTGCATCCTCTCCCTAGAGCAGCCTTGCAGGTCTGCTGTGTGTCCTTAACTATCCGCAGATATGTCTCAGGCTCAGCACTGAAGGTCTGTCACTAAGTGTTCCTCTTCCTCCCAGCAGCAGGCAAAGCAAGGTCTGGTCCCAATCACCAGTCCACAACTGCTGAGAGACTGCAGGCTCCACAGGCTGGCTCTAGCCCTGTTCTGCCAGGGCAGAGCACAGACAGCTGGACCTCAGGGTCAAACAGTCCCTGATTGTGAGCAGGGTAGTCTGTCCCGGAGCCAGCCAGCAAGCAAGAAACCCATCCGCTCTCTGAGCCTCAGGAGCCTCCAGGCCAAATACAGGAAACACTTACTGAAGAATGAATGAGGGCTGCAGAGTGCCGCTTCCTCTGGGAGTCAGGAATGTCGGGAAAAGGCGTGTGTTCTGGGCTGGGCCATGCAGCCAGGGACTCGGTGATCAGAGAGGGAGGGGACGAGAGGGAAGCCAGCCCTGGCCCCTGTGGGAGGGCAGCACACATGGACAGAGCCTCAGAAGGACAGTTGGCCTTCTGGTTCAGGTTGGTGTTTTTCCAAAATTTATAACCACAATCTGAGCGAGAAATACAATTTACATCATGACCTAGGGGATGTAGACCCATATGTAGGGGCAATAAATTATTCATAAATCGATACCTTATGCTTAGTACATAAGACGTACTCTGACACTTTCTCTTCTGGTCTAATTGGTTTAAAATGCTTGTTGCAACCCACTAATTTTAAAATCTGCCAGTATATCACAAGCCACAGTTTGAAAAATACTAACCAACTCCCACTAGTAGGTGTTAGGCTTTCTGAAAGATGGACTACAAAGAACATCTAACATTTCAGAGGATTTCAGCTGACCAGTATCACCCAAATCTCAAATGAAATTTGTTCAGAAGCAGGAATAAACATTAAATCCAGACACCAAAATCTCAGGGCTTGCCCTATTAGTTCAGGGCCTATCAACCAAGGTATTCATGGCAACATCCTCACCAGACTTGTGTTCATTCACTCAGCAAACATGCATAATGCACCCCTAATGTACCACTTGTATCTTTAGTGCTGGGAGTGCGGAGATTAGCAAATCAGGCATTCCCAGCACCGAGATGTGTCTGAGGAACCCACATCTCAGACAGGGGTGTATCATGGTGGATGCTTTGGACTGCAAATAATAAAGACTCACATTAAAAGAGTTTAAATGATAAGGATATTGAATATCTTGTACAGCAGAAGAAGGATGATCAGTTCCAGGTTTGCTTAATTGGAGAATTTAACAGCATCACCTCTCGCTTTCTCTGTACCTCCATTCTGTTACCTCGGAGTGTTGGCTGCTTCCTTAGTGATTATAAGGGGCTGAAGCAGCTGCAGGCAGCGTACCTCACAGAGCTGGTGTTGGAGCTGTGCCTCGTTTTTAAAAGGAGGGAAACCGGACCTCAGAGTTCCCTAGGTATCTGCTGAAAGTGTGGGCCTCAGACCACCAGCATCTGAGTCTGTCTCTTCTGGGAGAAATACAGATCCTCTTTCCCCACACCAGACCTGTGAAACCAGAACCTGCCTGTAATAAATTCCCAGGTGCAAATTCAGATGCACAATCAAGCTTGAGAAGCACCTCCACAACCCACTTCCTTTCACTGGCCAGAGTAGAATCATATTCTCGATCAATTACTCAGTTACTGGTAGATAGACAAGAACCACCATGAGTAGTTTCAGCTAACAGCCTTCGCCACCCAGGAGCTGAGTAGAAGAGTCAGCTTTCCTTGAAACTGGATACCTGAGCAACATCAAGATTCTATTGGCAAGAAAGGAGAGGGGAAAAGTGTTTGTGAGCAACTAACGACATGTACCCCAGGGAAGCAGACAAATAAAAAGTACTGTGCCTAAAATAGTAAATATGCTGTTAAGAGTTCAAAGATTTGACTGCTGTGGTATCCGGAAGAAAATGTTGCCAAATAGGTGACATTAGCTGAGTGTTTTGAAGACTAAATAGGAGCTCTCTTGTAAATAATGTGGTAAAGAGTATTCCAAGCCAAAGGAACATTTTGCAAGAACAAAATGTGCAGGTAGGGTGTAGCTCAGTGGTAGTGTTGAGGCCAAAAAAGACCTCCCCCAACTTACCCGGCACAAGGGTGAGCGGCGCCCAAGAATGACAAGAGACCAGGTTCGATGCAAAAACAACAAGCTATGTTCAAACAGAGCTCTGGGCCACTACGTACCCCTCACACAGGAGGCAGAGGTAATGGCCCCGAACTACAGGAGTGTGGGGTTTTTATGGGGTAAGAAACAGGCGCAGGAAGGGGAGGGCGCGCGCGGGAGAGGAAAGCGTGGCGGCACATGATTGGTCCCTGCTGTTCCTTTTTGCGGTTCTTCTTGCAACTCTGGGTGTGTTGTAAGGTTGCGGCTTTCCCTGGAACCCTGGAACAGAGAACTTCCCGGCACAGGGTCATAAAGTGACCACATCTTGTACTTTACATTTTGTACATGCTTATTTGTATTCTGCATCTTTTCAGTAGAGTGCATGCTTAGCATGCGTGTGGTCCTAGATT
>PVJO010027033.1:0-20222 GCA_004026905.1 Hystrix cristata | reverse complement strand
GAGTAGGGCGAAAACCCACAGACTGGGAAAAAATTTTTGCTAGCTATCCATCAGACAAAGGTCTAACATCTAGAATATACAAAGAGCTCAAAAAAATTAAATCTCCCAAATTTAAAGACGCAATCCAAAAATGGGCAACTGAAATGAATAAACATTTCTCAGATGAAGAAATAAAAATGGCAAATAAATATATGAAGAAGTGTTCAACATCACTAGTCATTCGAGAGATGCAAATCAAAACAACGTTAAGATTCCACCTCACTCCAGAAAGAACTGTGTATATGGAAAAATCAACCAATAACAAATGCTGGCAGGGCTGTGGGGAAAAAGGAACACTCCTTCACTGTTGGTAGGAATGTAGACTGGTCCAACCACTGTGGAAATCAATATGGAGATTCCTCAAAAAACTACAACTGGAGGTTCCATTTGACCCAGCTATTCCCCTACTGGGGATCTTCCCAGAAGAATTAAAATCATCATACCACAAGGACGTATGCACCACCATGTTCATAGCAACACAGTTTGTAATAGCTAAGTCTTGGAAACAACCTAAATGCCCAACAACCAATGAATGGCTAAAGAAAATGTGGTTTTTCTACACAATGGAGTACTACACTGCCATAAAAAAGGATAAACTAGAGTCATTCATATACAAATAGATGTTTCTTGAGAACATACTCTTAAGTGAAATAAATCAGACACTCATGAGCACACATCGAATTGTTTCTCTGATATGAGAAACCATAACTGTAAATAAGGACAAAGAGGTGTAATAGATATTATATAAAAGGAGGATGGTGTGCAGAGGAGAGGAGTGCTAGAAAGAAAGAAGGGGAAAAGCAGAAAGGCAACGGGGGAAAGAGAGGGGAAAGGGAAAATATGGAAAATGATGAATGAACCTGCTGTAAATAGGGAGGAGGGAGCAGAGGGGAGGGGCGGGGGGAAAACCAAGATGCACCATGTATAGGTACAGAATAAATGTAATGAATGTGACCATTGTATGTAGAATGTACCAATACATGTTCTTGGTTTAAAATAAAATTAAAAAAAAGAATAGGTAGAAGTGGGCATGTGGGGCCGCAGAGAGGTTTGCTGTACATAGAGGGTTCTCCTTGGCCAAGATCACTGAATTCACAAACTGCACCACTGAGTATCCATTTCCCATCTCTTTCTCTTCCAACTCAGTATCTCTTTCTTGGTGTCCTATAGATTTTCAGATACCTCTTCAGGTTTCCTTTCTCTCCAATCTTTTTCTCTGTCTCCCAAGCTATTTTCTGTATGGCTGACAGGATTATATATTTTGAAGTACCAGATTTAAAATAAATCATGTCAATGTTCCACTTTAAAAAAATCCCTGACTCCCTGCACTGTATAAAGTAAAATGTCAAACCTTACATTGACATTTAGAGTACCAATTTGAACCTAGTCTACTTTCTGAGTTTGACTAATTCCCACATCTCTTCACCCTATGATATTCAATAACGTTGACAGCCTTCCATTCCCAAAATAGACCACACCCTATGTGTGTCTGAATATTTTGGTTTGCCAAGTAGAGAATTTCCTTGTCTCACTTAGCCGCTCATTCCTCATTTCCTACCTGGAAATTATTGTTAGTTCCCCAATATTTATTTAAAACATCATCTCATCAGTGAAGCATCTCCCAGAAGGTCAAGACTAATGTAATCATGTCCTTCGTGTCCATGAAACATTTTGTTAGTACTCTTACTCTTTATTGCTTCAAATATTAACATATGTTTTATAAATAAGGACCTGAGTCCTGGGAGCAACAAAAAATAAACAAGCTACATTCCTGACACTCATGGATATCATGATTTATGAAGAGAAACAAACACATGAAATAATAACTGAAATGAATTGTGATAAATAGCATAACAATATATATGAAGTGCCTCAATACAGATGAAGGAGGATGTAATCTGAATAGAGGCAGGAGATGGAGGAAGTGTTGAACAGGGATGGGTATGAAAAGAAAGATATCAGGGCTGTCCTTGCCTATTTGGTAATGGGAGTTACTGGAAATCATAAATGTGCAGCAGATATTATTGCTTAACTACACAAAACCGGCAACTGTCCCAATGAAATGAGACACTCTGGTCTGGTCATCTTTTATCAATTTGCAACTTTGTAGTTCCCGTAGTCATATAAAGTTTCTGACCCCTACTAAGGAGAGGACTGAGTCCAGGTCATAAAAGAAAATGTACTCCATGGCAGGAAATTAGGCATTGACCTGTGAACAGTGGGGTTGTTCAAATTTTTGAAGTGAAATTGACATAGTCAAGTGGATCTTTGCAAATATCATGTGAGGCAGTGGAGACAGCACATTGCAAGAGGATACTGATTGTTAGGAAATGGTTTGGCAGCTTATTTCAAGAGTTCAGAAGTTCAGTAAAGAGAAATAGAGCTTGACCTAGAGTCCTGACAGCTATAGTGAGGCAAAGAAATAGAACTTGTCACTGTGAGGTAACATTCACTTACTTCCTGACCCATCCTTGCCGAGGCATAGGAAGGGGCAAAGGAGACTGGGTTTCTGCCTTGGGCACCTGCGGCAAGCCATGGAGTTAAGCTAAATAGAAACACACGGGCCATGACATCAAAAAGAAGGGGGCTGGGGATTTAGCTCAGTGATTAGAGTGCTTGCCTTGCAAGCACAAGGGCCTGAGTTCGATCCCCGGCACCACAAAAAAAAAAAAAAGAAGGGGAATGAGCAGCTGAATCTACTCGCACGACACATCTTTCTCTTTTTCATTTCACTGCATGCTACTATCTAAAAAGCTTTTTCTCATTATTTTAATAGCTAGATATAAAAACATTGAATTTGATGATTAAATTAACTTTATTAGTATATAGTTAGTTTGCAGGGTTTATTTCCTTTTACAAGATGAAATGGGTGCAAGAATAACTTGTGGCATACAATCCTATGAGGAAATTTCTGAATCAAAAGAAATATGCATTTTTGATTGCAAAAGACCAAAGTTTAGGGAGTAAGTTTTGTGTAGCTGAAAAGAAAGAGCGCAGACAAAAAATTCTTAGTTTTGTCATTTTATAGTAAACATTCATAAATGTGGATGAATTATTTGGCTCCTGATAATGGGGTCAAGAACAGCAGGTAGTAGTCAAGAAGCTCTGAGCTTGCAGTGCTGAATGGGGCATCCCTCTCACCCCTACAGGACTTTCAACTAAGGAAATTATGAAGTTTGTCCTATAGACAAGTTGATCTATTGTCCAAGCTATGTTTCAATATATAAAATTATATATGCAATAACATATGTAATTGGCAACTTCAATTTTATAAATAACTAATGATTATATTCTATAGATCTTATTTTTCTGTGATTTTGATTTTACATGAGTTTCACGTTCTTCTAGAAAAAGTCTCATACTGTTGCAGTAAACGAAAAGCACAAAATTCAGAAACATACTTCATTTGAGACTCAGGATTGTCCCTAAATATGTAACTTTAAGCATCCCATTAAATTATCTTTAAAAATCAAACATACACACACACGCACACACACACATATATATACATTCTGTAAAATGTCAGATAAGCATTTTATGCTTTGCAGGACATTTATTGTCTGTGACAGCCACTCACTGCCATCATTGCCGTGCAGAAGCAGCCAAGGACAAGACATTCATGAAGAGATGTGGTTATGTGTTCATAATCTTTTATAAAACAAGTGGTAGTCTAAATTGCATCTGCATGCAGGCTATGGTTTACTGACCACTAGAGTAAACGAACGAATGAAAAACTCACAAATTTTACATTCTTCAACTTTGAGATGTTCTCAAATGGTGTATCTTTCAGCAGTAAAAATTTTTTGTTTAGTATATTTGCAAATATTTTCAGAAAAAGTGAACATGACCAGTAATAAAGGTATCTAAATTAAAATGTCTAGATTTTTCATTAAAACGTCCTAAAACTTTTTGATAAGTTTACATGATTCTGTATGTTTCAAACCCACAGAAAAAAACCAGGTAGTAACAAACCCCACACTCAGCCGTCTTCATAGATAATTTTGAAAGCTTGTAGTTCCTCTCTCACAACTATGTGTTAGAGGTCTAGGCTGCTGAAATGAGCCTACAGAGATGAACTTCTATAGAATTGTTTAGCTTAACGTGTGTATAGCTGTCTTAACTGTTGCTGTGGTTCCACTTTAGAATTATAGCTACATTCTAGTTTTAATAAAGAAGTATACCTGGAAATAAAAATGATATGAGGTTTATAACAATCTCAAATGACCACAACAATGAAATAATTTAATACTGTGACTGTATAGACTAGTGACTTTTAATTTACTAATATTAGCTCTGTCACAGTACTTTCCTGCTCAGGAAAACTACATTTTTTACAATGTATGAGTTGAAATATTGTGCTACAAAATTAAACATTATGATTTATGAGGCTTATTAAGTTTAAAAAAAAGTATAATTAGTTTTCCAGTGCCAGAGGCAGTTCTGATTTATTTGAGCGGAATAGAGATGGCTATGTGATAAGCCTGTAACTGTGGGTCAATGGAAAGTAATTGGTACTTCTCTCATCTAATATATTTAGCTTTTAAAAAAATTATTATTGTTGTTGAATTTAACTATAAAATGGAATCACTGAAGCTGTTCATTCATCTTTGTGAGGGTCTGTGTGAAGACAGCGAAAATATGACCTAGTTGACTCATTGGAACCTACAGACAGTTTAATTTATCAGGCAAGATTGGTAAAAATAATAACATTGGGGAAAATGACATTTTCAATTAGCTTATTGTTACCTTGCCAAGTTTTAGAGTTACATTTATTAAATGATAGAATTTAGTAGTAGGATTTTTCTTAGAGTTGAAGGCTGACATCCTGCTCTCTGCTGATATTCCCTTCTCCAGGATACAGGTCTACGTGGCCTTGTTACTCCTCATCAATCTCACTCTGGGGCCGAGACCGGAGGAATCACAGTCACCCACGTGGAACCGTTCCAGTGGCAATGCCAGAGGAGCCTATATCCAAATGCTCGAGTGTGAATGCATGCACGCACACACACACACACACGAGAATCACGAGTCTCCTTTTTGCCTTGATACATAACTGGGTTCATTGTTGTTTTCATACATATGTCATTTGCCCAAACAAATGACAACTAAACTCAGAATCCAGAACAGGGGAGCATGCTCTGCACCAAATGAACCAACAGTTAGGCCGTAGACATGGGTACGAGTGCACCTTTAGGGACAATTTTATAATCTGTCAGAAGTAGTCACTATGCAGACAGTATGATTTATAGTTTACCACTCTCTTTTTCAGAATAAAGAAAAATGACAGTGTTGAATTTAAAAGCTTTATCAGGCCTATTTCATAAGTTGAAGATAGTTTACAAAATTAGTTTACCAACTTTAGAAAATGTATTCAATTTTATTACATTACTATTATTATGAAAATATTGATACAATATATATCATAATTATACTCAATAGTACTGCCAATAAACAGTTTACCTTACCAAAAATTCAACTAATTGAGAAACAAAGACAGGTAACTGAGTTAGAGTATATCAAACAAAACATGGCGATACAACCTAATAACTGGGAACATTTTTCTGGAAAGTTTGAAGTGCTAATTCACTGTGAGAGCAGGGTGTTGGGGGAAGTTGTAAGAAAAGTTAACTTCTGAGTGGAATCTTGAATGAGTAGGATGCCCAAGACCCTGGTAAAGGGCATCCGGGCAGGCGTGACAGCAGGAACTCTGGCAGAGTGTGTGGCAAAGAGCTGTCCCTCTACAGTAAAGCGCACGTCACATAAGAAGCAGCAGGCACCGACCATATGTGACACCAGGCAAAGCACAGAGACATAAATTAGCATAATCTGATCCAGAATATCAAATTACATGGTGCAAATACTACCTGCCTGGGGATGAAGGAAAATCTAGGAATGACACAAGAAGTAAGTGGATAAAAGGCCTTTTATAGCCTGAATGTCTTCGTGTGGCGAATCCTGAGGGTCAAACCGTCAGACACATATAGCGGGGTAAGTAGTTTGTCTGGAAGATAAGCAAAGGAAGAGCAGAGGACAGGGAAGAAAGAAAGGAAAAAGGAGAAGAGAACCAATGTGATGTATGTGAAATGGATGTGCCAGTACCATAGTCAAACCTTGCTCATTTCCCCTAGAAACCTTTAAAGATAGTGTAGAATTTAACTCAGAATCATCAGAGAAGTGAGTAAGTCTCATATTTCCCACAAATTCCTTTATTTTTTTTGCTTAGGGTGCCTTTGGGGTATTAACTCTCCAGGCATTCCAGCTGCCCCAGTTAAAGTCAGCAATTTGTCACTGACAAAAAATGCTCTCCCACCAAAGTAAGAAGTTCAAGTTATGTATCATTTAGATACACTTCTAAAACATATATGCTAACACTATTTATCACTTATGGAAATAGAGAAATGTGAACAACATTAAAAAGAATTTTTCTGACGGAAAAGGAACGAGAAAGGGGTTCTATGTGTTTTAATTTTTTATGTTTTAAAAATAGATCTAAAATCAACATATATTTGTCAAATTATGGCACTCAGTGCATAGTTTTTTCCAATATTTTTATTTATCCTCTTCTGCATGTTGGAAATATTCTAGAATTTTCATAGTGTATAAAATAAACTCCAATGTTTGAGAATAATGACAGAAATTTGCTTGAATTCTACAAATCATCAATATTTGACTTATGTTAGTGATTTACACCATAGAAAAACAATATCTTTAAATTACATTAAAATTCAAGTATAGCCAATTGCTCCAAAGTTTAAAATACTGTAATCTGGGTTGGTAACATCTGAATATGATTATGGTTATGCATATTATATAAATGCAACAAAAATTTCCTTAGACCATATCAATTTAAATGTGTCAATTACTCCCATCAGCCCTACATAGACCTCAATTCGAACCAGACACATATGACTGTATCTTTTAACTACTTTTTCTGGAAGATGTGATATTGGTGGCTGAGAATTTGTTGGGGTAAAACTTTCTCTTTTCCTCTTGTTTTTCTTTGGCTTTATTTTCTGTTATGTCAGATGACTACAAGGAAATTAAGAGAAACATTGGCCAACGTGGTCTGAGAATCTTTTAAAAATTCAAAATGCTGAGAAGAACCAGAATGACTTCACTCTCCTAGATACTTTAACAGACCTATTGGTGTCTGGAATCTTATAGGGATTTTTGTAAAAGTGTATTTTTAAGTTTTCATTTACCATCTTCCCTACAAAAAATAAGACATATTTATAGGGGCTTGCTTAGAAGCAGAAAACACAATGTCCTTCTTGGTTGGGCCCTATGTTGGTATTTGAGAATTTACACATTGTATCAAGTAAAGCAAAGGTTGCTTGTAGGGTGGGAGGAAATGCACTACCAGTTCACTAGATACTCTTTACTTACTTGCCCATATAGGCTCAGCTGGTGTTAGTGTTAAGCTTGATTGTGTCAACTTGATTAGCTTGGGAGACAGTCAGGGGATCTGTGTACCCTTCTGGGTGTATTTGCATTATTCATGGAAGCATAACCTTAGATAGTAGCCCTATTCCCTCACCCCTTCTTCTTTGGTGCAACTCCTCTGCTTGGCCTCCCAGTACCATGAACTAAGGAGCTTTGCTCCGCTGTGCCTTTTCACCATGATGTCTCTCTCTTAGATCCTGTATACCAGGGACTGAATCTCCTGAAACTGTAAACTATATTATACCTTTCCTCCTTTACATTGTGTTAGGTATTGTGTCCCAGCAAACGAAAGCTGATTAATACAGGTGGATCACTCCTCAACGCCTAACACTGTAACCTACAGCCATATATCTCATTTTCATTTTACAACTCAACAAGCATTTCCTGAAGATAGGATGTAATTTCAGGGCAGTGCTTTGTGACTATAAACACCAACTTAATACACACTGTCATAAATTCATAATTAAGACATAATTAGCATAATGAATTCAGGTTAATTTATGTCTGACATTTTATTCCTAATAATTTATTCCTAATAACATATAGATGTTAATACGGCAGTGGTAAGCAGCTTTCAATTTTTTTGGTAGTTCAGTGTGATAGTACCCAAATTCATTGCTGTAAGGAGAAAAAGAAGATTGGAAAATGTACTGAGGCATTGTTTCTTTTTTCCAGAATTAATGACAGAGAATGAAGAACCTCTAATGCAAAAGTGAAGAATGCATTATGGAATAACCTTTCTGAAATGGTATCGTTGCTGTTAAATCATTTCCACAATGAAATAAAGCTTTGAGTTCTTCACTGAAGCTCTAAACTGAAATTACAGTATATGTGCAGAGGCCATTTGAATATTTCTGAAAAAGATAACCAGTGAAATGAGTTGATGCTTCTGTTGAAAAGGGATAAAAACCATTCTACTAGTGAGGCATTTATCATTACCAGAAAAAAGTACTAGTAATTTTATTCCCCATTCTGAGATTATCACTCACAGCTATGGTCTCTGTTATTGCAATAACAAATTGAGAAATAATATTTCCCCCAGGAAAATGTGGGATGTTTTAATGTTTTACGGCAGAAAGACATTTTTGCAGACATTGCAGAAAGCTAATGCCTCCTTTAAATTGGGCTATAATTCAAAGTGAACTATGAAATGCAGCTGCGAAAGTCTCCTACATAAGTGAGCTTAGACTTTATTGTTTATTCTTGGAATAATTTGGGTTTTTGTTATTGTTCACTTTGTGTTGACAAGATGTGATACAACTTGTTTTTATCACATACATGTTTGGTTAAGGACAAATTAAACATCCTTAAATAAGGAAGCGAAGCGTGAAGAGGCTCAACATAAGGAGAAAAAGATGATCATAATAAGTTCTCCAATTGTTTGTCATTATTTCTCATGTATTAGCCCATTAATTAATTCATAAATATATGTCAAATGGCATTTATCAGGCAATCATCTACAAATTGATATATTGCGTCGAACAAGACAGTATCTCCTCCCTCATGGAAACTAAAATTAGCACAATGGCAAAAAGAATAAATAATATGTTATGAAAACCTGTAATAAAATGTCAAAAACAAAATAAAACTGGATTGTTTCATTAAAGATGCCTAGGTTACTTTTCTACCATATCTACTTTTTCTCAGGGAAATAAAATTTTGCTAGAGATTAATCTTCTTATAGCCATACATTTGTTAAAGTACTTTATTGAAATACATATCATTAATTTAGAAAACTATAAAATGAAAAGTAACAGTTGAAAGATATTATGTTAACATCTATATTCCAAATTTAAGAAATCACTTGTTACCAGTGCATGAAATGACTCACTACACTTGTTGGCCGCCTGTTTTTCCTTATCAAAGGTGACTACTATCACAAATATTTTGCTGTTGTTTTGCAGCTATTTAAAATTGTATTAATTACATGCTTAAAAATGAAAAACATGAATACATAGTATGTGTATCATCCAGTGATATACTTGTTTTCCATAGAATTAGATCTCTGCCATTTGTCTGCTTTTACATATGCAGCTACAGTTTATACATTTTGCTGCTACCTTGTATAGGAAAATCGTGCTTTTCAAATTTACTTTTGATACATGAATTGCTTTCCAAATTTTGTGCCCAAGAGAAATTATAGAAAATATTTCTGTGAACCTTTTTGTGCATGTTTCCAGAGCACATGTGCTACCATTTTTCCTGAATGAACTTATAAGTATTACTTCTGAGTTACATGTTCATCTTTACTAAGTAAGGAAAATAGTTAAAAATAGAAAACAAAGCTACTTAATACTAAGTAGAAATATATAATCATCTTAATGAAGGAAAAATCATTTGATGAAATATGTTATCCATTCATTAGTAATAAATAAAATTAGCCTTGCAAAAATTAAAGGAAATTTGTTATCTGATAAAAGACATTTTAAATAAAAACGAAATCAAAAAATAAATTTAAGCATTATCATTATTACTACTCAAAATGTTTTTTGTAAGTCCTGGAGAAAAAAGGAAATAAAATGTATTTAAATTTGGCAAAAATTAATTGATACCTAGATAATTTCAAATTTTCTACATAGCTAATTCTATCATCTAAAAGTAGTAACATTATCCCAGCATGGTGGCACATACCTATAATCCCAGCACTCAAGAGGCTGAGGCAGGAGGAGTGCTATGAGTTCAAAGCCAGCCCAGGATACATAGTGTTCTTTAGTTTGATGTTCATATAGCCATGAACTACATAGCTAGATTTTGTCTCAAAACCAGGCTTTATTATTTCGACATTAATTATTCAGGTATTTTTTATAAAAGTTCATTTTTTTAAGTATAAGAATGTTCTTTTTCTAGATATATCACTGAAAATTTTGTGTAAATTTAAATATCCCACCAATATTTTATAGAAATTGCCTGTGAATCACTGAACCTGCTATTTCTGTTATGAAACTTTAAACTGCTCACTATGATTTTAATGGTTATATTTCATAGTACTGTCTCCAGCTATTTTCAAAAAATTGTATTTTTAAAAAGACATTGTTTTTTAAAGAATTACAATTTATTGGCTTAAATACATTCACAATGTTATATATTTTTATTATTTCTGTGGTTATGTCTACTTTTGTATGTATATTGCTGCTTAGCTTTAGTTTGGTGCTCCCGAGACACTTCTGCTAAGGTCATGCTTGAGCTGCGATCTGAAAGGATGTCCTGGAAGAGCCCAGAACCTGCTCCCACAGAGTGCGACCCAGCAGAGAGAGCAGAGTACAAGTATCAGGAGTGAGGAGGATGCTCGACATGTTCACAGTATAAGGGAAGAGTAGTAATACACCAGAGGAACAGTTTGAAAACAGATGCATGGAGAAATAGTTAAATATCTCCAGGACAGTATTTGCGTTTTGTTTAAAACTGTTGAAACAATCTTGGTAGATATTTTTGACTGGGCTTTAATGTTTAACAGGAAAGGGAAATTAATTATCCTTGTTACTTTTGCAGCAAGTAGAATTGGCCTGCTTGAGTAATTATGTGAGATTATTTCTCAAATCTTCAAAATTCATATATCTTGCCAGACTCATTAATTTTCCCAGCAATAAAATGAATGATTTTGACCCAGAGCTTCAAGTCATTTAACAATAAGATACTTTTTTTTTTAACTTTTGCTTTTGTTTCACTTATTTCTCTGTATTTATTGAATTATTTTATCTATGGTTATGAATTTTTCTCATTAGTTCTTGCCTTTGACTAGTTTCCCTTTTCAGATTTGTCTCTCTTTTTTACTGCAGCCATTCTAGTTTACCTTCTAAAATTGCTTCTCCCCTTTCTTTTCTTTCCATTTCATATTTTGCAGCTCCCAATGAGACATGTAATTATAATCGCATTTTTTACTTCTATATGTTATATTCTTAAGCCAGTTTGTTTTGTAATCTGTTTCTTAGATTCATGTATTTCCACTTTTGCTTGCTCCTTTACATTTCAGTACCACAGTTACAAAAGCTGTGTCAGTGTGTATTTTATTAAGAATTCAAAGTAGATCTTTAAATTTTTACTCTCTTTTTCACTATTATTTAGATGTGTTACTTTGTGTGGTTTTATCTGCCAATGGTTTTCCCTACACACCACTCACTTGGCCTCAGTATGTTTTTCACTTGCTTTATATTTTATTATCACTTCTTCATATTTAGATTTAAATATTTATTTTCCAAATATCGAAGCTGTGGGTTTTCTGGTTTTTGTCAAGTAATCTTTTCCTCCTTATGTATCCACTCTGGGCACTAAAGATTTGTTCATGAACTATCCTGCAAAAGGGGCAACAAAATAGAGATGAGACGCATAAAAAACGAAAAGGAACTGAGCAAGTTTTCTGAAAGCGTGAAACACTAGACTGCTACAATTCAGAATTATATATTTACCAGTACTCTACAATCTACGAATGTTACAATAAATTGAATCAATATCTATTCTCGTCATTAACACCAAATTAAAAGCTTCTTATGGTTGTAACAACTAGGACTCAGTAAAATATCATGTTAACTCACTGAAATAGTTTCTGAATTTAAAACATTCACCAATGCTACTGCAGAAAAAATAAATATATGGAAAGATTTCCCTTTTACATGTAATGGAGGTGTAAATATTATTGAAATGGTCATTATATTGAAAGCAATTTATAGAGTCAATGAATGTTTTATCTAAATTCTAATGACATTTTTCATTAAAGAAAAAAGTTAAAATTTCCATAGAAACAGAAAATGGTTCAACCGGTCAGAGTGATAATGAGCAAGAAGAACACTGGAGGCACCCTACTTCTTGATTTTGAAATATATCACGAGTTATAGTACTGAAAATAGCATGCTACTGGTATAAAAGAAAACATAGAACACTGGAACCTAATGAACAGCCCATAAATAAACTCATGTATTTATGGAACACTAATTGACAAAGGTTAGAGTCTCTTCAATATTGGAAAAATAGGCTATTCTCTTGGAGAAGAATAAATTTGATTCCTTATCTCATACCATTTACATAATCAACTTGAAATGCATTAGGCCAAATGTAAGACCTGAAAAGGTGAAAAGTCCTTTAAAAACACACAGAAATTGCTTTTTGGAACTTTTCAGAAAAATGATTACTTGGACATAGTATGAAATCACAGGAAACAAAGTAAAATTAGGATTGTATTTAAAAAGAAACCCTTAAAGTCATGAAAATTTGTCAATATACTATTTGTCAATATACAATATACTAATAGTATACTTGTTAATATACTATTAGTTTTGTACACATTTACCCATTAAATATATATAAAATGGTCATACTTAATATATGTGTGTGTATTTCCACACAAAGCTAGTTACTTTGTATCATTTTAATTTCTTTGTGCATGTATGAATCCTTAAAACTGTAAAAATTGTATTCAGTCTTTCCAAAGATAACTCCCTCACCAAAAAAAAGATCATTCAAAATTATGTTTACATAAATAATTTCATCAAAATACTTCATAAATAAATATTATTTCTTAATTAAAGATAGGCAAACATTAATGGGATAATTAATGTTGCATAGAAAAGGAATATTTTTCCAATGATACCTCTGTTATCTGAAAATGTATGCATATACACCCTCCTACCTCAGCCTCCCAAGTGCTGGAATTACTTGATGGCGTGAGCCATCAAACCCAGCTGTATATATTTTCAAATTGTCAACAATTCATATACTTACTACAAGTATATGCCTCAGACCACTGATAAATAAAAGGTAGGGATAAAATACGGTGAACGTTTAAATTTTAAAACATTATTTCAATAAAAGACACTTGCCATTAATTCTACAAATACTCAAAATACTCCCCATTGCTTTGAGCTCATTTATCCCATCATTGTCAGTAATGTGCTTTTTACTACAGTAAGTTTTTTTTTTAATGTAAACACTGACCATATATTTTGATCACCCCTTGTATAAATAACATGTACATGTGGTGTGGTTTCATTGTGAACAAACCATCTGTGTGTTTTATACAAATATTAGATAAAAAGAAACATAGCCTCTAGAAAATATTTTCTGGAATCATACTGTATTTAACACATTTCTTTTGATTGAAATTTTTACCAAAACGTGTTATTTGTATTGCATTGAATATTTTTTATAGATAAATCTTTTTGAATGCATTCATTTTTTTCTAAGGGTTGGTTGCTATCTAAAGAGTGAATGAATGGATCAGAGGCCCATAAGCATTGTAAACCATCTTTAATATTAATATATATCTTGGTCAATAGATTGAAACACAGTTTTGAACAATTTAAATTCTCCAAATTCATACCTTTGTAAAAGGTTAATAAAAATGCAAATAAAAAGTAATGCCATGTTGCAGTATTTTTTAAAGAAAAAGCTGTTAAACGCCTTGATAGTTCATATCACTTCTCCGTGAAAAATAAAATATGAAATAGTGTGATTAATTTATATGCTATTTTAAGGAGTTTTACATACATTCAGTTCAACAAGTCTTTTTGTAAAGAACAGAGATGCCAACTGAAAAAGGACAAATATCTCACTGACTACCACTAACCTGAATTAACTTGGTATTTTTACCTAAGTCTCAAGTCATCCGTCTCAGGGATGGATTCCACTTATTTATATGTAGATGACCAATGAATGAAAAGAACATTTTCTTTCGTTAACTTGGCAGTTATACAATTAGGTACACTCACAAAAACCACTTCTGTAGCTTTTCTTAATTGTAAATCTGCTAAAGTGTCAAATTTCAAATAAAATAAAAATAGTACTTTTGTAGTATGAGGCTTGTGTGTCATGCTTATTTTTCATAAAATCTGAGACACTAAGGGAGACATTTCACAGTGAGTCCACATATAGCCTTTTCTTTAGCCCTAGAAGCTCACGGGACAGCAAACAGTACTGAAATGGCCACAATTTCAGCTGTGCAAATAACTTCGTCTTGCCTTGGTGCCGTATGTTTTCCAGAAATTTTATGGGTTATTCCAAAAGTTCAGACATACATAACACATTTTAACATGTTTAAGAAGCTCCTATGCAGAGTTTTAATTCTGAATTACATAGCCTAATCACACAGAGTATTTCTAGCCTAGTACATTACTGTTCTGTCAAGGGAATGCAGTTTAGATAATATAATCACTTAGGTAAATAAGATTCATGAGAGAAATATTATGGGAACAATTTTCCAAAGCATCATTAGTGACTATTTGCCATTATTTTATATTATCTACATTAATGCTATATTTCATTAACATAGACTATAAAGAGTTGGCAGTACTGATTAGAATTGATGCCAAGAAGACGGAAATTTGCATGACTAAAAACGAATCATAACAGAACTTGGTATATAAGAGTAAATGTTAAAGTCATTTTAAAGGAATGCATTAGTGAATGGGTTGATAAAAAAATTCTGTGGAATTAATACCTACATGAATTTTTCTACCATCTAAATAGTAATATCACTGTCCTTAGTAATCAATGGTTTATCACTAGAGATGTGTGAGTAAGATGGTTGTTGAAAGAATACGTCAATGTATTATCATTTTTAGGGTCAAGACCATCAGTTGTTTTCTGATTTCAGATTGTGACATAGATCTATGAATGTGATTTTGCCACAGATCTCTTCTTTGTTACATACTATAAAATTGGTAACTAAATTATAAGAAAGATGGAGTTCATTTTTTTTAAAAGTTCAGGTATGGTGAATTCCATTTTATAAGGGTTACTAACATCTCTGAAAAGCATTATTGGGAACTAGGTATACCACAGCCTAAAATTAAGAAAAATACAATTTAATAAAATAATTCTAAAGCCAAATTAATATGTTATCTAAATTAAGTTTTCAAAGCATAAAATCAATTTTAGGCAATAAACATTTAACCCGTCAATGGCTTAATTATGCAATCTGTGACATATTAATTACATGTAATAATATTTTATTTACCAGAAAGAGGAATTCTCAAATTCCCACTCTTGTATTCATTGATCATGTTCTCAGGAAATGAATCAGAGGATCCTCTAATCCCAGAGCTATCGACAGTTATTGACTTAGGTAGTAACAACACTAATTAGATAAGATTGTTCCTTGTGGTAAAACTATAGCTTGAGGGGAAGAAGTAATATCTAAATGCTTTATTGAAGAGCAAAAAGAAATAAATTATACTTTGCATTATTTTTATGTATTCTTCATAAGTCTTGGAGTAAGAAACTAATAAAAATGTATCTGCATTTTTCTTGTTTCTCATGTACAATTAGTAATACACTGGCGTATATGTAGTATTTATAGTTTATAATCATCTCTCTTAGCACATTTTTGTTTAGGCAGTTTTTTTTTTCCACTGCTGCATGAGATGCAGTACTAGGTTCCTAAATGAAAAAATTAATTAATGAACAATCCTTTATTCTGGAGTTGAACTGTGAATTGCATTATTGAAAACTGTGAAATCAACCAAGCATTGACTATCTCACAGGACACCTCAGTAAGGCAAATTTGGCTCCCGGTTTGCTTAGTTTGCAAGGCATTTTTATTCTCCACACTACAGAGAAACTTTTCCTTCCTACAGGGTGTTTAAAGTTGATTTTATTAATATTATTTTAACTGAAAAGCCTTAATTATACATATTTGTATATAGTGCAATATTTTTATAATGTTTATAAAATGTAGAATGATTAAATCAAGCTAATTCATATGTTATAAGCACATTTATCTTGTTTTGAGATGAGGGATTAGATATTTATTTCCTTAAATTTTTGTAAAAGATACATCGTGGGTCCAGAGACCCCACTTTTGGATTTATATCCAAAGGAACTGAACTATCTGTATTTTCAGTTTATTGCAGAATTACTCACAATAGGCAGGCTTGGGAGTCACCAAAGGCTCTGTTAACAGGTGAGTAGTTACAGAAAATGTGGCAGATAAACACAGTGGAACATTAAATATTATTCTCTTCCAAAAAAAAACAGATCAACCTGGAACACAATATTGTATTATGCCAGACCCATAAAGGAAAATATCTATAGAAATTCATAAAAATCTTTGAGAAAAACAAAACAAACAGAAAGCAACAATCTTAGCCTATATATCATTATGATTAGAGTTTACAGGTAAGTGGAAAGAAGCAACCTTTATTTTGAATGAAATAAAGATCAAAAAGAATGCTGTTAACTTGTGTTTACTAACCTGTCCAGTACTATAACACGAGGAGATAACTTGATTTTTTATTCTTTCAAAAGAGAACAAAACATCTTTAATTTCAGACATTCCTCTTTATTTCAAATAATATATACATACTTGCTTTAAATTTTAGTAAACATATCTAAGTCTGCTTAGCATTTCTTTCCACTAATTCTCTCCTGTTACTAAAGAGAATATTTTCCTGGTTCTAAGGATGTATCCGACTAATCTCTGACAGTATTCTTACACAGAAAATAAATTGACGTGATATTTCAATTTAAACTCTACACAAGTTCTTATGTTTGTCACACTACAGTTCGGTTCTGAGTTATCCTTACAATTTTCCTTGTACCTAAAAGAAAAGTATTACGACATAGTATGAAACCAAAAACCGAATCATTACTATCATCTTTCCTGCTCTCCATCCTTCTATCATTGTTCTTTGTTTGTTCGGTCTTCTCAAGCTGCATTCGATTGAGAGCAGTTCATGAAGCCATACTTGGTGAGTGCTCCCGGATGTACCATTTCAATATACTCTGCTCCAAGGAAAAGCAGAGACTCTGAAATGAGGAGCTCGTATCTATACCTAACGTCTCCTAGTATTCAATATAACATCCAAAAGAAAAGCTGAGTCAGACTTCATGTAACCATGATTTGCGTGCCTTTTAAGACCGAATGTCTGGCCTTTTACTGCGGCTCCTTAACTTTTGACATAACAAGAACTACACTGGGTGGTTTATTCCAAAAAAAAAAAAAAGGGATACATATAGAAAAACTATGCCAAAATAATCTTTTACAAGTAACCACTATGTCTCAAAATGTTATTATCCTCTTTATCTATTAGAATTTCTAAACACTTGTAGATTTGCAGGCACTGATATTATACAATTTAAGAATATAAACATAAGGAGTATCACATCTTCTTTCTACTAATAATGTGTATTTGAATATTGCTAAATAGTTTTGGAATGGTTTAATAGTTTTATCTATTTGTGAATCCAAGACAGTGTTAAGTACATAGTGTATTCAAATTAAGTATATAATGTATTCAAAGTTGAAAGTTATTGTTTAATACACAAAAGATAGTCAAACATAATTCCTTACTATTCATGCAATCTTGGGCAAGTTACTTAAAGTATCAGAGCTTGCTCATAAACTGAAATTAACATTGGTTCCAAATTCATAGATTTGTTACTGGCTTTGGATAGCACTTTATGCAAAGTACTTTGAAAAGTGTGTAGCACATAGTAAACACTTAAGAAAGTTTGGCTATTGTCATAAGCGTGCTCTCATTGCAATGATTTAGGCTTATTTCCTATTATGTTTACTACATGAGACCGGAAAGAAGAAACCAATATATTATTTAAAGACTACCACTGACAATTTAGGGAACTGGTGTGTTTCTTTTACTAAGATTTTTACTGGTGTAAGTCTCCCCAAATATGAGGTGACTGTCCATCCAGTCAGCTTCAGTGTACCAAAAAGTCCTGAGTGTGAATTAAATCTAAAAAGGAAGCAAATTTAGAATGAATTATAGAAATGGGAGGAACAGCAGACTGAGAGAAAAGTTGTACCATGTATCAAAGAACACAGGAAAGTATGTGGGAATGAATACCTGTTTGAGAGGAGATGACAAGAGATGAAAGTAACCAAGGATACTGTTAGGTCACCAGATCTGTTGTGTAATCCTGAATAGAAATAAATTGTATTTTATTTCCTTTCCTGGCCACAGAAATCTTTGTCTTATCCTTATAATTAGCCTTTGTCCTTGAAGAAAAGATTTCTGATTCCTAAAATGCAATAAATCAAACCTAAAACACATTATTTCTACTCTTTTTCACAGTGACCAAGATACAGGTAAGTGTTGAGGACTAGGTACAACATGATAGTCACATGTCCATGCCCTGGATATGACGTGTGTTGAAAGATCAAAATTCCTTGAAAGTTCAACATTTTCTTTCACCCCTGGAAATACAGGTGATGGCAGTAACATTTACCACATCAATTCTCGTCCAGAAAACTATGCACACATTCTTAGGAAAGGACAAAATATGATTATGTTGGTTTTAAATAATATCTTAATCCAAATAAGGCACAAAATATCTTAATCAAATGGTGACTTCTGAGGCTGTTTTCTAATAATATACTTCTCTTTTAAGAGACATAAATAAACATTTTGGAACAAACAACTGATTTCCGATCTGGAGCTGGAACAGTACAGTCATAATTTAGAGATCTGCAGAGCACTATAAGAAGACAGAAATTCCCAAGGACTTGCTGATCAGCATCCACCTGCTGGAGACAACTGGATTTAGAATGGAAAAAAGGAAAGCAACATTTGGCTGTATGTACCTCTACAACTGAAGCATAATGAAAAGAGAGTGATATTAGGAAACAGAAACCTGTCTACATTACTAATTACCTCTCTATCACTGAGAAAGTAATTTAATCTCCTGGTTGTCAATTTTCTAACCTCTAATGAGATATAGTCATAAAAGATGGCCTATAATAAACTCGCCAACACTTCACATCTGTAAATTAGCTTGTCAGGCCCTTGATATATCTGAATAATACTGAACATGTTATTATGCTGAACATAATTTTATATCAGGGATTTGTTTAACTCAGACAAGCAGTCACACACTGACGTCAGTGACTTTAAGAAGTGAGAAATGCACTCAGCTGAGATGTTGAGAGTTGAGTTGTACATCTGGTCATTGTCTGAAATGAGCACATTTTGGTCACTATTGAGTACCTCTACTACATTAATTAATTTTGCAAATGTGTAACTAGTAAGCTATTTCATTAATTTTTCAAAAATGTGGGGATTTCGAAATTGACATAGATTTGTAACAGGAAAAATAATTTTTTTTCAATTAGGCTTTAGTTTTTATCAGTTCACTTTTCTTCACTGAATGTTTCTAGTTAAAATGAAGAGTTCACGGTTTATCTTAGGTATTTTGAATTGCTATGGAATTTCAAGGCCTTGTGTAATATGCTTTCCACGTGACAATAAAAAGCCTGGGTTTAAAATCCAACTTTACCTTTAGTAATCTTTTCACTTGATGCAGGATATCTGTTTTACCAGTCAATTTACCAATGAAGACAAAATCATCAGAAGAGTAAAGATTGAGTTTATAGAGAAAACAAGGGAAGGAAACAAGGGAAGGAGTAATATCAACAAGATAAAGGGAAATGTGTCCATTCTCATTTTTTTCTTTGTCTTCTTTCTTAAATAATCCCCTTTTTTATTTCACAAGATCAGTTCAAAAGAAAATTTGGAGGTAATCTCCTCCACAATTCTTGGTAGTCCCGTGGAACTGGAATTCTGTTTCAATTTTAGTAACTGTAAAAATAATACTGTAACATTCGAGAGATGCAAATCAAAACAACGTTAAGATTCCACCTCACTCCAGAAAGAACCGCGTATATGGGAAAATCAACCAATAACAAATGCTGGCGGGGCTGTGGGGAAAAAGGAACACTCCTCCACTGTTGGTGGGATTGTAGACTGGTCCAGCCACTGTGGAAATTAATATGGAGATTCCTCAAAAAACTACAACTG